>JAHYSP010007424.1:5945-24842 GCA_019455505.1 Pleochaeta shiraiana | reverse complement strand
ACATCTTAGAGATATTAGTACTCTAAGTTCCCTTACTTTACTACTACTAAGCAGGTACATCTCAGTAGCTGGTAAAGCCCAGCCTCCTGAGTTCCCTTGCTATCTACTTGCATGGTACGTCTCAGGGATTGTGAGAGTTATCCTCTGAGTTCCCAGCATTGCGTAAGTGATTAGTGATCAGTACGGTTAAGCGTACTCTTTAACTGTATTAATTACTGTCAAAACCAAGGCAGGTATATCCTTGACTGTTAATGACGATCAGTCGATCACTAATTTAACCTAAAATTTCAATAGTAGTCACCATCCCTGTGGTATTTATTATGGATACAATATATAGAGTTAACAAAGTAATCCAGAAGATAATATTATTAAATATATATCTTTTACCACTGTTCATCTTTAACAGATTATTAGACCAAACGGCTTTTAAAGGTATAATAATCTTAGTATGATAATTGTTTCTTAACTTGCGGTAAAATCGCCTTCATAAAGCCAACAAAGCAATTTGTATTGAGAAAGGATGACACGAATAGTGAACAGAATCAGACAGACGACGCGATTTCTATTAATAAAAGCGGATATAATCGAAGTCGAAGATAAATTGATCAAAGTGAGACACGAAGAACATGGGCTAAAATGGAGAATATCAGTTTATTTCTTAGATCTGGATCGAGCATGATGCTCGCTCTGAACCTCCAGCTGAAAGCCAAAGACAACCATCAGCAATGGAAGTAAAACATGGAGAATATTGCTAGTGTTAATGGCTTGCGAAAATACTATCACCCTAAGGCTCCTGCTCCCCCAAGAATTTTTGAGGAAGTTGACGATAATGCGTCAGAAAAGGAAATATTGGCCATTCAAAAATGGGCAAGAGGTGACTTGAAGATGAAACTATGCATATCCAATAATCTTTCAACTTCAATATTAAGCCAAATTAATAGCTTAGGCACAGCTAAAGAAATGTGGGATATGATTACCAACCAGTACAAAAGCTCAGAGATCGTTTTGAATCAACAAGCTATCGCGAAATATATAAAGATAAGGTATTCGAATTTCTTAACTATTGATGAATTTATCATAGCTTTCCAAAATGCTATTTATACGCCGAATCGTCTTAATATTGCACCTCCCGACTCGTGGCGTCCGCTAGTATTTTTGGAAGCAGTGAAAGAATCATTTCCAGTATGGGCAGAAAGACAGCGGGCTGCATGTAGGGGAAAAGAAACAATAACCCTCGGTGAATTGATACACGACCTCAAGGATGAGGCCAGAGCAGATTCTAGGAACAATGGAAAACTAATGGAATTGTTTGGAAAAAATCAGAACGGACCAAAGCTATAATCAGGAGATTCTGAAAACAATATTTCTCGTTTTAAACCTCATGATTGAAAGATTTGTGAAAACCCAAAAGCTCATCATGCGAAGGGGAATTGTTTTGAAGACCTCAAGAAACAGTGGGAACTAAAAAATAATAAGAAATGGACAAAATTTAATGACTACAGTAAAACCAAGATTAAGAATAAGGACGAGGATAGTGATATCGAAACACCAAGATTCGGAGGCTTGACTTGTATAAATCAATCTAGTTTTGTTGCCACAAGATCGGATCGTTGGATACCTGTAACGGGTGCGTCCACACACATTGTAAACTCTATCGAAATGTTTGATGACTAGGAAGAAATTGAAAATCTCCCTCTGATTAATACTGCAAGTTGGCCTATTCGCCCAAAAGGAATGGGTACTGTAACTTTACAGTGTAAACTGTGTAATGGAAAAAATAACCCCTTTATATTAAGAGAAGTTTTATACCTGCCTAATTGCCCTGTGAATCTGTTCAGTGGATATAAGTTACTAAAAGCAGGAGGTCATATGAGACATGGTGTAACGTATGGACAACAAGGAGATTAATTTGCTACATATGATGACTCATTGTATACAAATGAAAAATATGTTAACGTTGCTTTGCCAGCACATATGCCAAGTTCGCAAAAATTTCTGGAACTATGGCATCGAAGACTTGGTCATATTGGTATAAGAAATTTTAAAGCGACTCAAAAGATAACAACTGGAACTGATTATAGTCAGACTTTGAATTCTATCAAAATGAAAATTATCTTTGAGTCTTTTGAACTATAAAAGCCCTCGCGTCATATACGTAAAAGAATTTCTCCCCGTCCCAGATTGCCGCTTGACTAAGCTTCCGTCGATGTAGTCATGATTCAGCCAATTGGAAAAATTTTGGTCAATGATTCCTGGATTTCGGTGCGGTGTTAGACGATGTTCACAGATGGAACAATATCTGCAAGATTGGGGTACTACCACGACAGAAAGGATGAAGCTTCAGAAGCAATTCAAAGTTTCAATGCCTTGATTAAAACACAGTACAACGCTGTTGTAAAATCTTGGAGACTTGATGGTGGAAAAGAGTACTCCCCATAAGACATGGATAAAATTGCAACAAAAATTAGGTCAGATAATTGAAACCTCAACCTCGTACTTTTAAGTACAAGACAGTTTTGCTGAGCCGTCAATTGGTATAACTATATCGAGAGTCCGTACGGTATCTACTTAAAAGAAAATTCCCAACTTGTTTGCGGCCAGAGCTAGTCAGAACTCAATTGTAAATTGCAAATCGAACTGCTATATCACTTCTTAATGGCGAAACATCAATCCAAGCGTTCAATCGCTTTATGTTGAATGTTGATAAAAATCCTGATCTAACTCATCTCAGAGCTCTATGATCCATGACGTATGTTCAAATCCCTATCGAGAAAAGATTCCTTTTTCAGAAACTTGACAAGCGGGCTGAAATAGGCATACTAAATGGTTATGAAGGCCAGCATATTTACCGGATCTATATTCCCTCTCGGAGGAAAGTGGTCCGGTCCTTATCGGTACTATTTGATGAAGAAAAAGATATTTCCAACGAAACAGATGAGGATCTATCTTAGGAATTGAACGACTACCCCTTTGAAATTCAAATTGATGGTTGAGATTGGGAATAAAATACTTATAATCAAAAAGAAACACCTTTACCATCATCTCAATTGCACACACCTTTCAATAGACTTAGCTTCAATGAACATCAGAGTGATATAGTAGTAGCGCAGAGTGAAGATAATGCTGATGGCTATGAACAATTAACCATTGAGGAGAACGAAGAAGAGTTATTATGTCAAGATAAGCCAATAGATGAAGATTGTTCAGAAATGCCTACAGAGGTGATAAAAACTCGCCGTGGCCGACCACTCGGCAGCAAGAATAAGGCTTATAAGAAGGTAAATCGGCTGACTAGGAACACGGCTATTACTTTTGTAGATAATCAGCGAATTGAATTCCATAGCTTTCATCACTGGCTCACAGTCAATATTCACAGTTCAGGAGAAATTTGATTCCAAAATTCTTGCGGAAGCTATGAATTGTAGGGACTCTAGTAAATGGAAAGAGGCAAAAAATACTGAATACAAATCCTTGGCTTATAAAAGGACTTGGTCACTTTTCAGACGTTCTGAACTTCCGATTGGTACAAAAATACTGACAGATAAACTGGTTCTTAAAACGAAACCTGACAAAAATGGCGAAAAACTAAAGTACAAAGCTCGTTGGGTAGTAAGAAGATTTGAGTAACAGTATGGTCGTGATTTTACACAGAAATATGCTGGAGTTTGCCGAAATTCAACCTGGAAGATTGCCATTGCCTTAGTGGCTATGATTTTGCCAGTTTCTGCTCGTTGTTTTGGGGCAAATGTTTCGTGATAGTCTATGCCCTGACGTTGAGTTAAGTCCCACGCAGTAAATCGAGTTTTCCACCTCTCAACACTACCATCTGCTCGAAACTTCTTCTTAAATACCTATTTACATTTCATGGGTTTGCGTCCTCGTGGAAGTTTAGTGCGTCGAATAGTTTTTATGGCACCTTTTTCCTTAAGAGACCAAAATTCGTCATCTGTTGCAAGATTCCATTGCGCTGCTTTTGGGCTGATCATGGCTACGTTCGAAGTTTTGGGATCGGAGGAAATTTGTGCTGCACGAACCGAGTTGAGAGGTTTATAGTCGTGCTTCTTGACTTCCCTTCCTCGTCTGGTTCTTAAGGTCTGCTCTTGTAGGGGACCATCAGTTTCTGCTGAGTATTGTCTTTCTGGCGATTGTCCTTGTTTTTTTCCAGCTACAGAACTTACAAGGTCCCAACCGGTCATTATGCGATCGTTGGCGACATCTTTAGGATCTTCCTCGCTTGAGCTTAAGTCTTCATTGTCGTTTGAGTGTAAAATTAGTTTTTTTAAGTGTTGCGAGCTACGGAGCTCAATTGGTGAGATACTTTCATTGAAATCTAAATTGAGCGATTGTGATTGTGTTAGCTGCTTCTCTGATGGTGGGAGTGAGGCTGTTTATCTTTAGTTCCTGCTACTGGATAGTCGTTTGTGCTGATAGAAGACTCGGAGTCTTGGTGATCACTTTGTACAGTTCTGGTATTTTCTGAGAAAGGTGATGGTGATTCTTAGGGTTATCTCGTCCAAAAGTTCATAAGGTACTGGTCTTGACTCTCTTGATACAAATCTCTTAGCGATGCATAAGTGACACGTCTCGTATGTTCCCGGTTGGCTGAGATCTTTGCCTTCCAGTCCTTTAGTATGCTGAGCAGTTTTCTTTAGAATTTTCTGACCAGTGTGGCCAAGTTTCTGGTGCCAGCGTTGCGCACTCGAAGTGAGTGGTATTCATGCGACACCAGGAGCTGATATTGAAATGGTGGGAGGGGGATCATATTTTAGGAGTTGAATGTATTATACATCGTTTTTACGTCATAATCGTGCCACTGGGAGATCTGGAGATTATTCTTGTTTTTGAACTAGAAAGGACCTCTTATAGTCTACAATTATATTAAATAGCCTCTGGAGTCTACCAGCTGACACAATGTTACTTATGGAATTTGGGGAGTATAACGCTTTGCAGAGCATCAGTGTAGTATCCCCTTTTCTTAGTTTTGCAGTTCCTTGACTGATTAATTACAAATTCCCGACGGCTTGGTCAAACTTAAACAGTTTCACACATTGTTGAAGGTCAAGAAAAGATATTTCACGAGACAAAATGATGCGAGGTACCGGTATCATATATTGTCGAAAGTTCATTGATGCGCGATATAGCTATAATAACTCCGTTGGTTTCAGAGTCTATATCTGAGTCATTATGAGTTTCAGCCAATGCCTTCCCTTTGCCTTGACTGTTACCTTGATTGCTACTTGCGGGTGCCAATTTTGGGTGAAGTAAGAAACAGTATCTGTTCCTGTGACGATTTCTACACTTTTTACAATAGTCATTTGGGTCTAGGTCCTCACTGGTAGACATATTTGCAGTAAAAGCTGTATTGGGTCGCTGAATTTTATTGCCTACTACATATGGGAGAGACGATATGAATGTTTGTAGTGGTGCATACTTTTTGTCTGGTTCATACGCCCGCGTATCTCTCCAGTTACTCACCCATTCAATAAGCTTTGTACCAGCCACGAACAAGGCAGTCGCTTGCCCGTTTCTTATGTGGTAACCATTATGAGACGACTGAGTGTTCATTGCATCAGCCGCATTATTCACAGATTGGAACGCTGCTAGGAAACGGTCAACGTAATCTTCAGCAGAAGGTACAAACCTTGTTGATTTGAGTCTTTCAAGTGAAAGAGCGTACGGGGCCGTAGCAGTCTCTTGTCAGCTACCAGCGATGGAATTGTAAATCTGTTTAGCGGTCATATTTTCATAGTTTGGGGGGCACATTGATGGAAAAAGTCTTTGTGAGTTAATGTCATTTGCTTCAATTTCTCCAAGAACCCATTGCTCTAATTGAACAGTATAGGTCGCAGAGATTATTGGCTAATTTTTGTTGGCGGAATCAGTAGTCTCTGGGTCAATTGGTAAACTTATCGGACGTATTCCAATCATGTTATGGAACACATGTCCCAGAAAATTCCTGCGACCAAGCATTGCTTGGACTGCCATTCTCCATGAAAAGGAGACACCACGTCCTAAAAGTTTTTGTCTTGGTTGCTGGACATGAATTTAATTGATACTTTGCAAGTTAGCGAGGTTCTTTGTGGCTGACTGAGGAGCGCCCGGGCTCATAACCTATTATGATTATGTTATGGGAAGTATCTGGGAAGTATCATCATGCTGCTAAACTGTTGGAAATGGAAACGTTTGGTGTTTCGGACCTAGTCATTTTCCATTTCTTGTAGGTTCTCAACAAGATCACCATACTGGTTGTTTCAAGTTTTCCGACCTCATCTTATATCATTCCCTGGCGCTAGAGGCTATTTTGGTATAGATTTGTCACCGTGGCGATGACGGATTAAGTCATAAGTTTTGTAAATAGACTATTTATGCTTGGACGTCCCCTTAGAATAATAACGGGATTTTACTTTACTTCACTTAAATTTCTGATTTTCCGTTCTCAGATATTCCAATATAACCTTAATAGGCAAAATAAAAAATGTAATATTTTAATGTGAGGATGTGTGTATGTTTATTGTGTATGTATATTGTGTATGAATGATGTAGAAAGATGACTATTGATAATCTATCAGGGAGGATATATGCTCGCTATTTATAATAAATGACGACTCGCTTAATCATTTCACGTTAACACACAAATATGCAAGTAAGTCAAATGTAACAAACTAAATTTACCACGTGATACAAACTGATTGTATCAAACACATGATAGTACAATACTTATACTCTCTATATGCATCCTTATCCCTTACGTCCTACTTAACCTTGGTACTTTTGCACTATTTTTTAACCCATAATTGCAATAATCGGGGAGCAGAAATAAAAAAAAATTTATCAACATGGTGCTCTGAAGTCATAAAACGAACATAAAGTCACAGTTATCTTTTGTCCAGTGGATATCAAGTTTGTAGAACGCTGTAATAAAACTTTGTTTGATATGACTGCAGAACAGAGGATAGATGCCCATCTTTCAGAAGAAATTAGGCATTATTCAGTTCAAACGGCAACCTACTTTCATATCCGTGTACCATTTTCAACTCTATTTACTCTAACACCATGATAAGTCTGGAAAAATCCGAGTTATAAGGCTGAGGTTTTGTTCTAGCCTTGTCGTCGCGGCTCATATTTTTATTGCTGTTGTACATAGAAGAGAAGATAGATGATTCATTTTTAGTTACAATACGATATCCGTGACTGATACCGTGCCACTCTAACCATTGTGCCGCAATAGTATAGAAGACCACTTTTCTTCGCGATGTGAAGCTTAGAGACCTTACTGACTGTGAAGCAGCTGTAAGGAAGTGATACTAATAAATACTTGAACGGTTATTACTGAGAATATATTGACGAGGGAATATACTATAAATAATATTATCATTTTAATTTGAGAATAAGTATGATCTTCATATGAAATCTTCTGTATAAGTAAATTTTGTCAGTTTCAAATATTGTTTTTTATTATTGAAGTTAACATCATAAACCAATGATTTTAAGTAGTTTGTTGATTTTTGTATGTTTGTAGTTGAGAGACCCATTTGGGTTCACAGATTAGAAACCATGATAGGGATAATTTCATTAGAGTTGAAGATGATCATCACAGCAGTAAGAAGTAAATGATTAAACACATAGCATACATTTTTTTTTTTACTAAGATACTGGAAGTAGAGCTCATAGTACAACAATCTCTTCTTACTTATTTTGCAAATACATTTACTTCCAAAAATTTAAAGGAGAATATCTGGTCATATCATATTTCTTAACTAAATTATAACTGAACTTTTAGCATGAGCTCGAGTTCACTCAAGACAAAGGACTCTGTTGTTTGAGATTAGTCAATTATAAAAGGACTTCTCCTGTGGTATATTTTCTGTTTTGTTTTCATAAATATTGATAACTTAAGTCAAAATTAGTTCATTTCTATAAAAAATTGTTAAATTACCGTTTTGCAATTACACTCATCACACTTATAAAATTAAGAGGCAGTAAGATTAGATCAATGTTTTGTAATTACTTGAAAAAAAAAATCTAGAAATTGTTACCTTAAAAATCCCTGAAAAGATAGATCTCTTGACAGGAGACAAAACAAAATCCCGTGGCTGCTTTCAGATGATTTTTTTGCAACGATAGATCTCCATTAATCAAAGACTGAAAACATGATTATAAAACAGAGTTTTTCAAAACCATAATGATTAAATCTTTTTCTTTCTTATTGAAGCATTGATATCATGTCAGCGATTATTTACTATAGGAGTATATTTACAGAGAGGTGAAAATAAAGCAATAGACTAGACATCATGGCATCTGTGAAGGTACTTGAACAAATGAAAATCATTAAGGATATGAGGTATATAGGTAAAAGTAGATTGACCATGATAAATATTATTTTTAAGAGATGTTATTAGGTATCTTAAGCGCTTTGAAATGATTCTAAGCCACCTTTAGCATTTCGATGTTAGAGCTAGATGTATAAGTTTTTGAATTATCTTTTTCAATCGGTTCACAACTGAGAAAAGATTTATCTTTTATGTCTTTTCTGTATATTGCCCCAATAGCTTTGCATGAGTTGGATATTGGAGCCCACTTGATGACAACTTTATACATCACAGGACCTAGAATTAATAATCATTACTTTATATCCTCAAAACTAATATCTTACTAATAAATTGAACCATTTACTCACTTTTTTCGTTTAAGGGGTATAGTTTTAAATTATAATTTCTCCTCAATTGTTTGATATCATCTCCATCGTAATTTGCCACGGTTAACTTGGGTGGATTAGGTCGCCGATGTGGCGGAAAATTTTCAGTGGAAGATCCTTTTGAAGGTCTGTATTTCGATTCATAATATTTCATCTCAAAATCAATTACTTCGCAAGCTCGCTTGGCAGCAGTGTTCAGTTCACTCTTGTTAATGATTCTTGATTCATCGCATCGAAGATCACTTTCACTTTCTAAAATATTTAAGTCGGCAAAGCAGCTCTGAATTGCGAATAGAATAAACGGGAAAAAAGCAAATGCACTATTATTCCACATTTTACTTATTCTCTTAAGTTTTATTTTATAAGAGTCGGGAATAAGAAGTTGTGGAAAACAAAAAATCAATACGAATGTAGGCTCGAGTATTTTCACCAATTATACATAATTTATAGTAACCATGATANATATTCTTACCTAAATTATTTAATGTTTTACTAAATCATCTCAAAGAAATCCACTGAAAAAACAATGTCCAGTTATTTTCTAAGTTCAAGAGAATAATTATCAATGAAAATAAATATAATCATTAACATTTTGCTAAGAACAAATTCAGTCTTTCAAATGAATAGAAAGTAACATGGATATATAGTAGCTACCAAAAATACCGAATGTATCCTTTTTGTTGGATGGAATTAACATAACTCCACAACTACTCACTGAAAATTTCAAAGTTAAAATACTATTGTAGAATATGTTTCTGTTGGGCTATTAGTATTTCAAGTGCATTCGGCATTTTTGGTCGCGAGATTTTAATTTTTCTTATGACCCCCTTTCGCATCATTTACAGCTCGAACGCGTGATTCCATGCTCTCAATTAGTTTTCGACATGAATTTATATCAATATTATGCCAAAAATCATCAAATAGTTCACCCAACTTGTGCATACTTCGTGCGGGTTCCGGGTACTCTCCAAGTCGACGTTTGACCATAGCTCAAAGGTGCTAAATCGGGTTTAAATCTAGCAATTGACATAGTTAATACATGGCATTAATCCTATTCGTTGCCAGTAAGTTCTTTGTTGACTTTGATGTATGCTTTGGGTCTTTGTCCTGCTGAAAAAAAAATTTATTACTGGCGCTTGAGAGGAGCTTGTTTACGACTTCATCAATAGTTGATACCAAACTTGTGCTCAGAATACTGATAAGTTGTTCTGAATCCATCCGACCGACTACATGACTTATACCACCTGTGCCAAACCAAGACATGCACCCCCAAATCATCAAACTGCCACCTCCAAACCTGAGAGTCTCTTCGACTATTTCAGAAGAATAGTTCTTGGGGTTTTTTGTACAGGCATTTTCAATGCCGTCACTATTCAGTCTACTAATTTTGGTCTCATCGGATCAAATGATCAGTTTCAAGTCTTCCAGAGTCTAATTTTTGTGCTCTAAAGCCCATTTCAATCGGGCTGTCCGCTGTGCTTTTGAAAATTTTGGTTTTTTTCACCTTAATCGGTCTTAAACCTTGCTATTGTAAGGCCCGTATGACAGTCATAGGTAATAGCTTGTCATCTGTCTCCAGATTTATTGTTCCCATAGCTTCAAGAGCTGTATTTTTCCTACCATTAGCTACCAAACGAGCTAGAGCCCCGCTTATCTCGAGATGTTAATTTTGGTGGTCATCACCGCACTGGCTCTATCGCTTCGTTCAAACGTGAAATCCGATATTTAGCAACAATAGATTTAGCATAATTCATGAATTTTGCAATTTCGACTTCTTTTTTACCTTCGTTGAGTAACGTGATAATTGTGGATATCTGTTCAAGTGAAAACTTTCCCATACTGAAAATAATTTATATTTTTTTGCGTAAAATTTTAGATATTGAAACTAGACTCTTTCAGCTACTTATACCTGCCACACTTTATAGCTTTTCAACCATTTCTGGAACTCTGGTGGATTCGAAAGGGGGTCATACGAAATATTAAAATCTCGCGACCAAAAATGCCGAATGCACTTGAAATACTAATACCCCAACAGAAATATATTCTACAATAGTATTTTAACTTTGAAATTTTCAGTGAGTAGTTGTGGAGTTATTGTTAATTCTATCAAACATAGAGGATACATTCGGCATTTTTGGTAGCCACAGTATAATCACTTTTCTAAATGAAAAATTAGTTACACATATTTTCTGCGTTTACTAATATTTATAATTCATATAACCTAGCTCTAAATATAATCATTGATTTGAAAAAAATTCATACTTTTTCATATATTTTTAGTAATAATTTCCAAATCAATTTTTTTTAAAAAAATCTTGGATAGATTGTATTTGCATAGTTTAGAATTCAAATTTTCATCTAAAATTTAGAAAATTTAGTCATTTTGTGACTAGATTTAGGAAGACTATTATTGCAGTTACGATCGCTTGAGAACTTTTACTATTAAGTATAGACTACTAAGTGCGGAAAAAAATCCAGAACTTAGAGTTATCTATCTTTANNNGTTTTTTTTCCCTTCTTTCTTGTTGTGTTATCTATTTTGCAAGTTATTGTTAATAATACCACATATACGTACTCGTCACTTATGTTTAAAATGCTACAAATCATGGGTAAATAGCTTCGCCTAATTGATGAATCATTCAACTTATTCAATAAGTCACAATTACTTGGACTAGATCTTATTAGAATAAATCGCCATAAGTAATTTAACATTAGTCATTCAGTCGACAAGCTATAAAAGTGAAGGAATATAGATCTTGTTGACTTCAGAAGTACGAAATAGTGAAAGGATTCCTTTTTGATCGTCCGTGATATATAATCTAATGAAGGATATTGTGACTCATCGTTTACGAAATCCTGTGCTAGTTATACCTCTTGAATGTGGTTAAAAAGTTAAATGGTTTTGTAATCTATTTACTTATTTACTGGCTCAAGCCAGAAAAAGCAATCAACTTATCAACAAACAAATTTTTTCATCAGTTGCGATTACTCTTGCAATCTCATGAATGAATGACCAATAAGTCTTTCATTCGACCTATATATATCTTTGTCCTATTATTTTCTGTAGATGTTACCGTTAAATATGGGACTAGCTGATTAAATTTGAGGAGGCTCTGAGTATCCATGGGTCAATCTTAAAATTACATTAAAGATTGTGTAGCTTCCAATTTTCATATCGCAGCAAAATACTCAACAGACTCTTCATATATCTCTCTAATTTGAAGATAAAATGAGGTATCTAGTTAAATATTAGCATTTTGAGTGTCAAATTGTCTGCTTGCTCTACATATCTTATCAGTTCTCTGCTTATTGTTGTTAGAATCGTGTTTAGCATGCTTATAACGACAATTTTTTTTTTTTTGCTGCTCTTGCATAGATATCAATCATAATTTTACACTTATTAATGAACTTAAAGATGACAGGGTTACCGAAGAATTTCTTAATATTGGTAGTAATAGTTCAAGTTTTAGCAAGCTCGGTGTATTATCTAAAATTAAGATGAGCTGGGCTCTGCTGCACTTTCTCTTTAACTATATAACTCAAACATTTTTGACCTGAAAGTTTTGACAAAAAAAATTCACAGTTAACGAATAATTTTTCTTGACGCTAATGTTAAACTTTTTTTGTTTGTAAGTAAAAATTATCGGTGGGACTACTACAATATTGATAATGAGAGTTAATTTATACTGGTCGATCTCGTCACAGATGGAGAAGCTATTGTTGGTCCAACTATTCCATTATCTCGTGCTTTGAGTTTTTGGAATATTTTAAGACCTTAATTAAAAAATGATGACTTTATTTTAATTTTGAGTTTACAAAAGTAGAGACTATGCTTTAAGTATGCCCCATTTGAATTTACGCAACTTTTGAGCTTAGTAAACTAATTTTTTTAAGTAATCATTTACTACTTCTATTTTTCCTCTTTACCATTTAATATAATCCAGCACCGAAAGTTTTCCCCTGGGATTCGGTGGTAGTATGATGTTCATAAGTTTCTTTTTAACTAATTGAANGCAAACCGTTGTACCCCAGAAGGTAATTGCTTCTTGGATCCTTCCATGGTTGTTTAGAATCAATGAGGACATCTCTTTTGACTCTGGTAGTGACCCTCTCTTTTTTTTTAAAAAAAATAATAATCATTTTAATGTGTATGCAGCCACAAGGCTATTTAACATTAGTAGTGTTTATATACATTGAATGATTCAACTTGATAGTAGGTACACTTATGCCTCAGTTTTCATTTGTAGAAGCCACTATGAAGTATGTTCGCTTTTTCTTCACCAACAGTCTCCCCTGATTCGTGAATACTTATTCAAGGAAAATGACAGACTCTGGATTAACCAGATATACCTTCATCATTCTGTACACATCAACCACGAGATTGTGGAAGGAAGGGCCTGTTGGATTCGAACCAACCATCTCCTGTCTCAAGTGGGGTAGGTGTCCAGGCTACCCAGACTCTACTTGAGTGTAGTGACTCTCTCGGTGCTTAATTAGTCACTATATTTATTCATCTTTATTATCTCGGTGATAACAATACTTTGTTTCTATTCGTGGTTGGCAGTTACGGGATGCTCTCTTTTGTTCTCCATAAGAGTGCATCCAAAATAATTGATGATACAAATTACACAATTTTTTTTATTCGTTATTTGTCATTCCTTAATTATTATTTGTTATTTGTATCAGGAACACTTCATTGCTTTCGTGCTGGCTGCGCTAGTAAAAGGACATAGCTTAATGCAAAGTTGATAACCAATCGGAAGATCAGGTACTATCGTGCAGAGAAGCGAGATCTAGTAAGGGATAGCGACCTTTTTTTGGAAGCTTAACAACCACAAAGGTGGCAAAAGCAAGCATACACTTAAACAAAAATAGAGATAACAAAAAGATCAACCAATAACTAAATAAATATAACAAACAAAATTCGTACCATAATTTCTATCCTGTGTGTTTATTATACTAGTATAGAAGGACTTTACAGGTGCTACCAACAAAAAAGACATATTTTATCTAAGCAGGAAAGGTCTAGTTTTAAGTATGTTTCTGTGTATGTATAAAATATATAGCACGTTGCTACAGTATCTAAAGTTTACCTCACGTGATGAGAGATCCGGATAAATCCTGATCCCAACAAATAGGCGACAACCTATAACATAAACCTTATTACACTGGCTATCAAACTGGCTACAACGTCCACGCAATAGAATTTATCACAGGAATTTTGAAACCATATAACGTTGAAATCAAGAAATTAGTAGCTGCTCAACTTCAAACTCAATAAATTTGTTAAAGGTGCTAGAAAATTTACAGCTCTACTATTGGACTAGCGTCATCAAAAATAGTACTTTATATGATACAAATACCAATAGTGCTGAAGTTATTTTGTTAATTTTCTATATCAAACCACCGACTGATGCTTGAGAACTGCTCCAGTAATCAATTGTATACCCATCAACCAGATATTCCCGGTAGGAATGATATAATCAGTTGTAACCTGAGTCTGGCTAGAATAGTCTCAAATTCATGCAGTTAGTCTTAATACCCCTAATTTTTAATGTATTATTTATTACTACATTATAAGTTGCAAATTAATTCATGCTATGTACCTCAGATTGGTTTGTGGTAACAAATTTAGAAACCATGTACCATGTTTTTACTAAAACGATATTATCAGTAAAACTTAAACGTTCTCTGCTGTTCCCATCAAAAATATTTCATTATCTCTATTTGTTATAAGTATCTATATAATATAAATTTTCTTTAAGGATAAAGTTTTTTTTTTTTTTTTTTGTAATCATAAGCTAACTAATTACATGGTATTTGTTTTGTAATATAGTTATGAATAGCTTTGACTAAAAACCGTAGATATGAAAATATAAAAAAAAAAAAATATGCAACAATGATTTTTTTTGGTTGATTATATTTAGGATGATTGATACAAATCATTAATCCATAGATTTAACATTTATACAACAGTGACTATTAGTCACTTTGCCTATTACCTTTCGGTTGTGTTCAAAAACAACAAACTATACTAGAGATACTCGATGAATACATCNCTCATTTGCGATCAGATTGTATATATATTTTAGTATATTCAATATTATTTTGCCAAATTTCTATTGGAGGCTCTAACAAGAAAATATAAACTACCACTTGTTATGATCTTAAGTTAGTTTATGCAAGTCCGTTGTCAAAGAGCTAGCATAATACCACTGTGGAATTAAATTAGATCAGGTTAGATCATTGTTGTAATATTGCATATTTTTTGACATGGGTTTCAATAGTAGTGTATATTAACACAATGTTTTAACAATTTGTAGAGTAACTAGTTTTGATATAAATTTAATTCATAAAGACGTCTGCTGTTTCACACACCCAATAAATGACCAATTTCATTCATGTTTATGTACACAATTCAAACAAAACAAATATTCATCAATTCCACTCTAGATTGTAAACATGTTGGTCACTATTCTCATTTTCTGCTCATAAATATAACATTACTAGTGTTTTCCATAACAAATGGCGTTCTATTCACACGATGTATAGCGTAGATTCTTACAGTGGCAATACTCAGAGAGAAATGGTATGTTATATCTGATTTAGTTAAGTTTTTGTTATTTACTATTTCAAAATCTTAATTTTCTACTCATTCATCATATTCCATGTACAGATTGTTTGCATTAAATAGCTTTTGAAGTTCATCATATGTTGCTGCCTTTATCATGGCATCGGTTGAATTTTCATCTCATTTGATCCATAATATTTCTTTGATTTCATATTACTCACATAATTTTCAGAAACATAATAAATTAGTTATCAGTTGATTTTCTTTTGTTAGTGTTTGTGTTGAAAATGATGACTCTATGATTTTGGAAGCACCGTTCCTGTTTATTGGAACAATAAGATTTACAAGTAACACATGACTCCGAGACCTGATAATATTTATGTCATCTTTCATTGTCTTAAACATGTTATTATTTGTATTTTTATGGTCTTAGAAATTTTATCTCAAGTAAATCACTTCTGTTTCAAACATGCCGTTTCAAATTTATTTTCTACCAGCCCTTGGGACTTACCATCCTAGTAACTACAAAGAAAAACAACTCAGAAGTACTTATACTCCTGAGATATACCATTTTGATATGATAACAGTAAATGAATTATTTTTCTATCTTGACTTAACTTCTATATACTTCTTTTTTTTTTCACGTGATATTAACCAATTATTAAACAAAATTGTCGTATCTTCTCAGCGTCCAGATATATACAACCCGTTTATTCTTACTGAAGAGACCTGAGTTACTTTATGCTTTTACTACGAGATTCAATTCTTCAAACGCCTCCTTGGCTCCTTGTATTTTTAATTTGATAAATAAATAAGCTTTCAAAATTTCGTGCTTTGGCTAGCACCTTACATCTAAGTAGTATTTTAAACAATCTTTTTCGAGTAGTCCATTTAATTCCACCAATCCAGATGCATTAAAACTTGGCTCTGACATGTGAGTTTCGATACCAGGTGCTTTTTAACACCGAGGTTACTGCTGATTAGGAACAAAAATTTGTCGTGGGGCTTGATCAAAAACTTGGGTCGGTGATTCGTTGAGTTTTGGAGTCATAGTTATCAGTGCTTGTGTGATTATAATCATTTGTTACATTTCTATTGAAAAAACAAAAGTCGTTCTATATTTTTCAGGATCGCTTGATAATTCAATTGTACAAGTTTTGACCTCAGTGGCTAATGGCTTTTTTAGACTAGTTGACTTATTAGATGCACTCACTCAACTAGAATAGATAATCTTTTAAGAGTATCATAAAATAGAGATGTTTCAAGACCATATAGTTGGCTTAATTCATCTTATACTTATCTTTTAGCAAGTAATTTTGCAACTTTAGCAACTGAAGATTCGATCGATCTTGTTCGCTCTACAGTAGAGAGATTGAGTGCGTAACTATTAGACAAACGCGAGTATGTTCCAAAATTTCAAAGTGTTGGTACGAGGCCATTACACCTAGCGGTATTATTTACAGTTTTTTTAGCCATTTGAAGTAGAAATTTTTGGTATTTTGCTGTCCTTTCAATTTATAATTTAGAGTTAGAGAAGCATGACGAACTTAAGTAAAGTATCTTTCTACAAGACCAATGAACTGTGCGGCTTTATTAAGAATACATCTCGCTTGAGTTGCTATACTTGAATTGCCATACTTGAATCATTTGCTCTAGATTCCGAAATATCCAAATTTGAGCCAACACCATAGACCATAATTTCAGATAGACCAGAGTACATATCTATGCGGCACAATCTATAAATATTCCAAGTATGGGCTACAGTAAAATTCTGAAGTCAGTGGGCTGCTTAAATTGTTATAAATTCGTCAACTTCTTTGTAAGATAAAATCAGTTCTGATGTAAATCACATCAATTGACTATAATTAGTTAAAATAAATGTCATCAATAAGAACTAATTTAAGTTAATCAAGTGAGCGGAGATAGGCTTGGCACACTGACCACAATTTGGTTCTAAAATTTAGAATACTTCGAGGCTTTGGATCGTCATAGCAAGCGCACTTGAGTGTGCGAATAATCAGATTTACAGAAAGATTTTCGAAATGCCGGTGAACTGTCGTAACTCAATTTCTGTGAGATAACAGATTCAGGATCCCAGACTTGGAGCCGGTGCATTAACAAACAAACTATACTCATGATTGACTCATCTCTCCTAATTAAAACGTCTTTTTTATTGTTTTAAAAGATTTCTTGTTTATTTATATCCTATAATCATAGAAAAAAGAAAATTCTGGTTTCTATTAAGTGAAAATCACAATTCCAAATTGATGAGTTAAACCTAATGACGCCGATTGTGGTGATTTGACAACTCCAAACTGAGCTTGGAGTTTAATTCTTGTAGTATCTCAATACTTGCATTAAATTCTTTGATAGAACCTTGGGCTTCAGTATTTCCATTTGTTAATACCTTTGCCGCTTTATTATCTAAAATAATACCGTGTAAAAATTTCGATGAATATCTAACATTATTAATAAAATAGTTTGTAACTGGAATCGATTTTTTTAAATCGTAAACAATTAGCCCACATGCAAGGCCTCGATTGATTTCGAGTGCTTGTCTATAAGAAGTCGTAAGAAATGATGTGGCACAATTTTCATAGTTATTTTCAATTTCAAGATATATAATTTTGAGGATTAGAGCTTCAAAAGATTTTTTATTGATTTAAGGGTCTTTCTCATTTTTATAACTCGTATTTTCATGAATAAATACTGTATTACTTCAATTCTTCATTTTAGCTTGTAGTCGCTCTATGACACTATTGCTAATGGACCTACATCTCCCTGCTTTACAAAAAAAATAAAAAAACAACACTTATTGGGACTACGTTCAGTCTAGTTAGATGATTCCAATATTTGGTTTTAATGGCGGTAGTATTTTCGATCCGTAAAGTTTGTATCAGGGCTTTTTGGCACCGACATAACTTGTTCCTCAATTTTATCGCTATTTAAATAGCAGCAATGAATGATACTACCAAAAGTATTTGAGAGTAAAAATACTTGTTGCGAAATTAAAAAACTACACTGAGGCTTGATTTTACATGCGGATTTAACTTGATTATGAATCGCTCCATCCGTTTGATACTATTGATCCAATCCATGCTGTGGTTTGCTGAGATTTTCAACTATTTCATTGAAGATTTTTCCCTTAACCTGATTTGAATTTCGGTTGTAAAATATTTTGGAAACAGATTTTATTCCATTCAAAAAAGTGATGGCATCTAGATTGCGCCACTTCAAAATATTCCTTGTAACTTTTTATCAAATCACCAATGGATAGACTGCGACCTTGGAAGTTTATATAATAGTACTTGATAGCTATTTTTTCAATGATTGTAGGAAATGCAGAAGATAGTAGATTAAAAATTGTTCCAAAGATTTGAAATTATATAATAGAATTGAATACTCAAAGGTAATTTTGTCTGTAGTGGTTCCATCTCGTTTTTTGGTGTCAATTATGCATGGATCTGCCAAATTAGTTTTTTTTCTACTATACTCAAATCTTTTGTCAAGAATAAGTATTTCGGTAATATATTGGGTCAATAGCATGATAATAGGCTCATTTTTTCAGACGAAAAGATTTGTTTTGTCCATATGTGTTTGAGAAATAAAGTCAGGCCGTGATTGGGCTTAG
>JAHYSP010007412.1:1645-24428 GCA_019455505.1 Pleochaeta shiraiana | reverse complement strand
CGCAAGAACAACGAACCATGCCTATGACATGGTCCAGAAACAGGCATCTTGCTATTATGTATTATAGACAGCGTCGAAATTAAAACATGGCCCTACTTATAATTCCTGTTGAGTTTGTTAGAATGAATATGGGGATTAACTCTTTGAGTAGTCATGAGAAAATATAGAAGCGACCACTTCAACGAAGATCGTGATTATAGCGAAAAGTTTGTAGTAAAGGTTCGATAGATAATTAATTGTTAAGTCCTTAGGGGAACATTTAGCTATCTTTATACAATTTCTTCATAAGATATTCATTGAGCTTAGTGAAATAACAATCTAGCAATATCCTCTTGTCAAACATAACAGAAACTCATTGTAACAAATAACACACCTAATACATCATGATACAAATAACACACCTAATACATCATGATACAAATAAGAGGCCTTAAAACCACTGCAAGATGTCAGATTGCATTAGTCAAGTCCAAAATCTTTAGGTGCAAAACATAAAAGAATCAGTTCTAGTTTCATATGAGAATCTGTTAGACAAGCCTGTCGGTCACATAATGAAATCATGGTCATGTAAAGAATCATTAACCTAGATTTCTAACAGAGTTTACTTTAACGACACATTATTAGTTGTAAACATTACATATACATATATATATATATATATATATATATATATTTATATATATATTAGTCGCCAGTATGGCCATCTCTTTTCTCCGACCTAGTCATCTAGTTTCTTGATAGTGATTGCCCTCTCATATCAATCCTTTTATTGTATTATGCTTCATATAGATGGAAATGAGTTTCTTTACTTCATCTTTGGTGCCCTAATTTTTCATGTTTACGTTTTTCATGGTGAATATAGCAATTTGGTTTTTGTCCAGATACTTTGCTTCCACCTAGAATAATAAAAAATAATTAATAAAAGAAGAATTCGTCTACTCTACACAGGAATTCACGACTGAAATTAATTCTCACTTCCACTCCAAAAACACGTACTTTTCTGAATTCGATCTGGTCCGGTTGGCTCATACCACGCACGGACTCGACACTTTCGGATGGACGATTAAAGGACGTTTGAGAACGCACTCATGTCACGTGAAGGATTACTCATTTGCGGTTCCCTGAGCAACAGATCTATATGTGTAGTAAAGTAACTTTACTACTATGAACAGTGACCAGAATATATATTATCCTATCCGTGTAGTACAAGAAATTACACCTTCACAAAATACTCATCTCCATTTCATATGACCAAACTTCAATATTACAATGAAATGACCCTTACATAGCCTGTCTCCTATATTCGGAAATAACAACACTGACTTCAACATATCTTGATCTAATACGCTTATCTGTAATAGACCAAGATCACTGTATTATTCTTGAATGTAGAAATCATGTATGTAGATATTATCTGTCTCGTAGAGTGAGTATTTAACAACTCCCACTTAAGTTAAATAGCCTCTTAATTGTGTCATTCCGTCATTCTACTTGTGATAAAATCATATCGTCTAATGACATGTTACTTCTTCCAAACTCCGGTTATTTACAGTTACTACAATTAAATGATAAAAAGACTAATTGCTTATTATCGATAATGGGTGGTTGATTAATTTGTGAATAAACATAGTCGAGGCACACAAGGGTTCAGCCTTTCTTACTGTTGTATTCTGATTACATATTTTGCTAGATCTAGGGATTATTATGATACGTGTTACTAGTTTTTAAAGTTATGAGGATACAGTGAGAGAGAGGGGTAACATTAAATGATAATCTTTAACTTGTTCATGTAAGGGTCTTAAAGTAATTTGGTTTCCTCAAAGTACTCAGAGCTATGTACAAAAGAATCTTGAAGTGAGGAGAAAGTGAAGAGTGAAGAAAGCCTTTCCTTTATACAAATCGGAGCCAGCCCCTCATACCAACCCATGAGCATCTCAAAATATTACCTGTATTAACTTCGCAAACTTCCACCATTCCCTTGGATTTTCCTGCAAGCTCTAGACTATCATTCCCAATAAGTAGATCATTTCAATAAAACTCATATGGGAAGCCATTCTTCCGGAAGATTGTGGCCGGTTCCGTTAACTAGAGAGAAAGTGTGGAAAGACGAACAGTTGGTGATTTAACACTTCGGTAGTTAGTCAATAAGATAGTGATCAACTATTAGTTTGAATGAAATTAGAATATTAGAATATTCGATGTAGATCGGAAGCTTGTAATAAATAAGTAACAACAAATAATTAAGAAAGAAAATATACGAATAAATAAGTAAAGTAAAAAGATAGGTAAAATAAATGCTCTAGGCGCTAGCCTAGTTTACGCGAGGCTTTAGCCTATGACAGTTCAAGCTAGAATGTTAGTTCAATTAATATATGGAACAAGATATTATGCTCCGAGTGCTGAAGTAAATAATCGTTTCATTTTATTTTATCTAATCTATGTAAGTAAAGAACATAATGAAGTATAAATATATTTATTTATAAATAAATATATATAATTAGTTACACAAAGTGAACAGAAGAGCCCCTAGGTTAGAAACTTGCACTTAGACCCAAAGTAAACCACTCGGACCACCATTAAGAGATAACAGTCTGAAGAAAAACTTTAAATGTAAATGCGGGTACAACGCTATGAAGGAAAGATAAAAGCCATATTCTCAACACACCCCTCATGGCTGACATCAAAAAAAGAAGAATAAAAAGGAAACCATGTCTTAGAGTATCGGTTCAATACCTTCTAATCTAAGCTGTTTCACGAAATTTTGATGATTTATAATTGGAAGAGGTTTTGTCATCCCATCTACTGCCATATCATTTGTGTTACATTACTAGATCTCGACTTCCTGATTTTCAGTTTGCTGATGAATATACCCCAATTTGACAGCAATATGTTTGCTTCGCTGGTGCAATTCGGGATTTGATGTGAGGGATATTAATCCTTGATTGCCAGCAAAGATTTTGACAGTAATACTGTCAGATTTCTCATAATTTAGGTCTGCCAGTAACTGTCGAATCCAGGCTGCCTGTTTTGCTGCCATACAGAGTCCATAAAGTTCTGCCTCCGTTGTAGATAATGCAATTGCAGATTGTAGTTTTGACGATTGTGAAATTATATCCTTACTAAAATAAAAAAAGCCACCCTGAATGCGATTTATAGCCTGATTTATCATAATTAGCAAAACTAGCACCAGAGAAACCATATAGAATACCCAAATCATCAAGTCCAGCTTCAAATTTGATAGCTCGGAATTTAGTAGCAGCAAGATAGCCAAGAATTAGTTTTGCGCCTCATGTATGGGCAGGAGATGGATTGTGAAGATATCCCATAAGTGCTCCACAAGAAAAGGAGATATCCATCCTGATATGGCAACCGAGATAGTTAATTGATTCCATAATTTTTTGATAAATTCGAGTACTTTCAAGATCTGCTTGCTTTTCATACAGTACTAACGATTTTTTTATTTTTTATTTTTACTTTTTCACCTTCCTCCATAGGTGTCGGATCTCGATGACAAGATTCCATGTTAAATATATTCAAAATATTGTAGAGGTATGTGTCAGTTCAACACGAGATATTATGAAGAGCTTCTCTGGTTTATGTTTATCAATCATGATTCTATTTTCAACTGGGTATTTTTCTAATTGTGTGTATATATGAAGTGTATATCACCTCCTGTCTAAGTAATTATAATATAACTCTTTTAATACCTCTCATCCTTATTCCCTTTTATAATAACACAACAATTGATATGTCATCCAAGCTGGTATTGATGTATGCGTCTTGATCTGAAGGTAAAGGATGGTAGTTCAACTGGCCTAGAATATTTTTAAATTTCCTCTGCCAGAGTCTCGGGGGTTGCTTCAGACCTTACAGAGCTTTTGAGAGCTTACATACATCATCGACATTGTCTTCAAGCTTAAGAACTTCTTTCCATTTCGGAGGCATCTCAACGTATATTTGTTAATCGATGTCACCATGTAGATAAGCTGCTACTACATCCATTTGATGTATGACATAACCGTACTTTGCAGGGATCTCTATCGCTATCATTATTTTTCTAACTTTCTCGATGATAATTCGAATAGAACATTCTGCAATTTCATCTTGCCATGGTGCATAAGGCGTAGAAACTTCGATTCGTTGTCCTAATTCTGTACACATTTCTTTGAACTGACATGGAATGTACTCTTTGCCACCGTCCATTCGCCAAGCTTTGTTTTTTCGGTAGTTACCGCATTGATTTTGAGCATATGTCGCAAACTCTCTTAAATGTTCGATGATTATGATGATGATGATACTATTTTACGTCTATGTGGGCCAGGCCACCATCCGTTAGGAAATAGGACGTATGGAGGATATCTAGAAAGAATGATGCGCAGAGCAACGGTAATGCTCATTTAGTGCCCAAATTTTCCCAAGACTTTCGTATGAGCCAGCTGGTTACATCGGGTTGAATGGGTAGGAACGCATTCACCATGACTCTAAAGTCACAGGCTGAGGAAAAAACCTTATGGGAAAAACCCATCATGAAAAACTCTGCCGTTCCTCCCGTACTCTTTTTCGGCGAGCAGCCGCAGTCCCCCCTCAAATAACCCATGTAGGAATCTAGCCTACCACTTTCTAGAAAGTCCAACTAGTACCTGACCATTGCACCAACAGCTTAGTTTCATCGAAGTTTGGTAAGTAGAAACGTAGCGCCCTTCACTCTAAATTCACTGGGTCACTCGTGGGTGATCTCGTCGAGGAGGGCGCAAGGAGGTGGTGCTATAGAGACGAAGACGAATGATCCGCGGAGATGAATTATGTCAGGATTGCTCGTTGTATAGTATATATATATGGAGATAACCCGAATAATAGTGTTCTATGATTCTGGTCTGGCCTTTTGGACGAGTGGTTATGCATCTATCTCTTGCATAATGTAGGATGGCACCCGTCAGCCTGAATACCATTGTCCAAGCCTTGTCCTTGTCCCGCTGTCTACGTGCCGTTTCTGACAAAAAGGGATCCTGAAGGGAAGGATTGCGACTCCTCTTGGCTATCCCAGATATGCGAACACACTGAGCGTTTACATCCGGCACCGCGTGAAGGTGAAGAGTTCGACTTCGCCGGCCATGATGATGATTCTATTTTATTTATTTATTAATTTTTAATGTCTACCGGACGCTAGTTACAAGCCCCATCCCTGGGGGGACATAGTGACTGCTATATGTAATACAAGAAATAAAGTACAGTGGCAGAGAGGCCATTAATATACATGTAAATACTACGAGCGCTATGCAGCGGATTCCTCACATGACTAGCTCATCTGGTGCGGATTGAGCATATTTCTGACAGGAACCTAACCTTCTCCAATATGGTGGCGAAACGCTTAGTTCCATGAGAGGTGCTGAGAAGAAAATCAAGTGAGCCCAGACTTCGTCGGTGACCAGTCGAAGCCAGTCTCTCTCACACGAGGGGGCAAAAAACTGAGTGAGTGATTGACTTGTTAGCCCCGCAGGAACAAGTCAGACGGGTATGATTATGATGAAACCTTTCGTGATAAGCACGAAAGTCACCGTGTCAAATGCGGCATTGGATTAAATATCCAAGATATCGGCGAGGGAGTCGTAGTTCTTAAGGAGGCTTCTTGGGAAATGGTATCCCCAACTCGCAATAGGTAGAGGGAGCATAAGATTGCCACCATGCTGTGGTCAAGTCCCGTATTTGCGTTTATATCTTTGCCCGAACTTCGGCAAGAGATGCGGCAAGGGAAGCAGGTAGGCGAGCCGCTTCTCCGGCCAGCTTTTTACCTGGAATGCCTATGTGACTGGGAGACCACATTACTTGAACCTTGCCAGGAGATGAAATAGGCAGAATTCTCCTCGTAGGCCAGCGAGAAGCGAGATCCCGAAATTCTAAAATTTCCGTTTGCGAGGTCTTGGAGGGCGAAGAATCGAGAAGGTGTTGTGTAGCCTCTTTTTTGTCAAGGATTACATGAATGTTGATTGCAAGGTGGGCTGAAGGAGCTGCTATAGCAGCTCCAAGCCCTGCGAGGGTGCCGATGATCTCGGAGTCGTAGACCTCAAAGTCGGGACCTAGGAGCACTTTCACTTCAGCCACAGTGATATCTCTGTGAAGATCGACGGCACCTTCCCCAGCAGAGCCATCTTTCTGCTTTGAGCCTTCCGAGTAGACAAGATTGTCCCATGGTGGCAGCTCTCTGATGCGCTCAGAAAATTCTTGGGCAGAGAAGTCTGCTCGAGACTGATTAAGAGAGAATTTGTAGGAGGGAGGTAAAAGCTGGGGTCGAGAGAGGGTGGGAATGAGCTTTTGCTTTTCGGTAAGGCGGGTTTATGCGCGGGGGACGATAGATCTTCCAATCAAAGGATGAAAACAGTTCACGGCGGCTAGTCTAACAGCAGAGCGGAGGCGAGTCTCCTCAAGTATTACATAAGCAGGCTTGAGTCACACCTCCCTTAAGAGTGCCGAAGTAGGTATGGTCTTGTATACCGGTAGAATTTCTCGAGCCAGGGTAACTAGAGCTCGAGAGATCATGTTTACCAGTTGCTGAGATCGAGTAGAAGTTGGACGTCCTCGGCGGAGGTAAGTGTGACCGCGCCACCAGACCTCAATACCGTACAAAAGGACAGGTAGCGCCGCAGCTAGGGCTGCAGTGTACAGAAAATTTGTTGGTACACCACGGTTGGTATTTCCAAGCTGTCGTATATGGGCGCTAATCCGTTGCATTTTAGCATTCCATTCTTGCATATGTTGTTTGAAAGAGAGATTGGTATCGAGGAAGATGCCTGGCCATCTCAGATTGGAGTTGGTAGTTCTTAAGACGTCATTAATGGTTACCGGAGGAGAAGATTGACGTGATCTATGAAAAATCAGAATTTCGGCCTTGTTTTCTGCCAGAAGAGTCCATTCAGATCGTACCAACAGGTGATACTTCCAACCCTACTAGCGGTCAGACAAGAAGTATCGACTTGAGTTTTTGCGACTGAAAGGATCGCTACGTCGTCTACATATCCAAATGTGTGAAACCCGAGTTTGAATAAAGGCTCGAGAAAGAGGAGAAAAAGTATAGGGGAAGCAGGGTATCCTTGGAGCAAGCCATGCGGAATATCCAAAAAGTCACCAACAAAACCATCCACTCTGAGGCGAGCCTTCCTGCAAGAAGCAAAGGAAGCAGCCCAATTCACGTATGGTAAAGGCCATCCCTGTTCTCGAAGACGAACGCGGAGACGGCCAGGCTGAATACTATCGAAAGCACTTTGGATATCGAGGATGGCGAGAGTGCAAACTTGCTTTGTCTCCCACGCTTTTTCGACATCATGAGCCAGGCATTCTACGAGATCCATGGCAGACCTTCCAGGCAGCGCTCCAAGTTGAGTCGGGGAGATAATGCGATTTGGCAAGTCCCAGAAGGCAAAGCGTCTTGCAAAGAGGCGTTCCAGCTCCTTCCCAAGAACTGGGAGAAGCGAAATCGGTCGCCAATTGGCGGGATTAGTAAAATCGTCCTAGTGTGGTTTAGGAATAAGCACCACTTCGGCGCGGCGGAAGATGCTGGGAAGGTGACCATATTCCAGACAGAGACTGTAAAGGCGAACAATCCACGAGCACCACGTATCCACNTGGAGAGGAATAGGGAGACGGGATGGCGTGAGAAATTGCTGGTTAGCATTGCTAGAATTTGCAAGTGGGAACTCAGGGGCTGGGCTTTACCAGCCACTGAGACTTATCATCCTAGTAACCACAAAGTAAGGGAACTCAGAAGTACTAATACTTCTGAGATGTACTACTTTGAATAACATCAATAATTAATGAATAACTTTTCTATCTTGAATTGATTTCTATATACTTCAACTTGATTCCACGTGATATCAACCAATTGTTTAACAATATTGTCATATCTTCCCAGCATCTAAATATACACCCAGTATATTTTTACATTATCTTCCCATAATCTAATCTAGTTAAATATAACAAATATCATATGATATATATTTTTCTAAATTTAAATAGAGTGTATAGAAATGTCTGAGTATAATCACAAATCAGAAAAGAATATAAGATTGATAATTAGATTTTTATCGATACCAGAATATCTATGTAAAAAGAACTGTCCTTCCTCGTGAGATGTATCTGGGCTTATAGCTTTATCCTCTATCTCCCAAAGTTTAACTTTAACTCGAAGAATACTAATAAAATACGTCCTTGATCGTTCTGATACACTTACATTTCATATAGGATGAAACATAAAGAAAATTATCTTACATAAAACAAAATAAAAAATATGGCAGGCACCTGGAAACAGNTCGTATACGGAATCTCTCAGAGGAAATGTCTCGCAGAGTAATAGATACGGCTTTAAGTGATAAAGGAATAGTTGATAGTAATAGAACTCTCGATTTCTCTATTGAATAGTAATTGAGTAAAGATATTCTTATTATATGTAAAGTACAATAAAATATATATATTTTCTACATACTAGATATGAATCAATTGAGGCAGTCGTAAACTATATACTTGTAGAACCAAATTTGGTGATCCTAATCCTCCCATAATTCCAAACAAACATCCACTTTTGTTTCATAACAATTTGTTGATAAATTTCCTAATGGCTGGTGAAGATTCTCAAAGGTGGCGTGACCCAAATAATTGGCGAGGCTGAACACAACGCCACCTACCAGCCCTATGATAATCTTGTTGGTCATATTACGAAATTATATTTCATCATAATTTCAACACAGTTACATAAACATTATGAGACAAACTTCTAACATCAAGGTCAAACATCCCAGCATTCAAATTTACAACCTGTATATTTTTACAAGCATAAGCAAATATCTAAATTTAGGTGCTTCTTAAAATAAATTATCTTTATATCGAACTGAGCTCTGAAGCGCTCAAGGAGCTCAAGAAACGCGCTAATAGATTCAAAGCTGGTTCCAGTAGCTCTTGCAATATTACTTGTTTGCCCTATAACAGAAGCATCACATGGATTACGTTTGAGGGAATTCTGAACCCAACATTGACCCAGTGGTTTGTCGTCACCATTGGCACGGAAAATTTGGGTAGCCATTTCTCGTAGCTGTAGATGAGAGGGTGGCTGTGCGCGATTATCTTCTTCTATTATCCACTCGACAAGAAAACCCTCTTGCTCCGGTGTCAATCGCTGCTGTTTTGAATGAGCTATTGAATTGGATTAATGACCTTGTCACCTTCCTCTTTATGTGGACTCAAGAGCCCCGTATGCTGCAGCATCCTTACTTAAACTTGTAAAAACACTAGAGTCAAGATCTTCACTGACACTTTTTATTACAATTTCTTTAGGATTCATTTTGAATATAAGATGTGGAAACACGAGCGTGTATGATGATGAGTATTTAGTTTTGGTGGACGTGCGGACTCTGTATGCTTTAGCTTGATGTATTTAACTACTTATAAGGGCTTACCAAACTAGGTGTATATCTTCATGTAGCATAGAGAGAGGGATTATTACTGAATAGAACTTACGTTTACATAGCATCAAAAAACACGTGTTCGTGAGCTTGATTTCTTTGATAACTTACCACTTAGCTGAAACGCCCGAGAAATTCAATCATTAAGACTCTGTGAACACACTCTGTAGCATCAGATTCGGTACTTGTTCAATCGCTACCATTCGACGTTCAAGCACCCGACCTCTTGCACCCATTGTTCATACATTGTTTGTAAAATAGTGGTTCTCTTGGCTAGCCTATCTGCAAATCGGTTACATCTATAAATAACGCAAATTCAATCAACACTGAACCTGTACAATGAGGCAGAAATCGCTGATCTTGGTCCTTCGTGAAAAAGCGGAAAATTTTTCGGATCTCAGGCGGTAACTTGGCTCTAATTTCCATAAAATTTTGCTTAGTTTTTACTTAAAAGACATTTCTGATGTCTTCCATAAAGACAGCAAGTTGTCCCGTTTATGAATTCATTGTCGTCCAGATTTGTGTCACGATGACCGCGAGATGAAATCCGAGAACCTGATGAGCACTTCCTGCTGTTTTTATTTTTAAACATTTTGTTTTAGTGCTTGAGCTATATGGAAATTGTTCTTCCTGTCCTTTCGATCTAAAGATCAGTCTATCCCTCTATCAGAACCAAAAACGAATTAGGTGACGCTGAATATTATAGATTGTCCTATTAGCTATCATCCAGGGATCGCCTTATATGAGGTGATAAGATAGATCATCAATGATTTATCCTCATGCTTTTTCGTTCTTGCCATAGATATTAACATCTGCCTAAACTATTTCATAAATAACTTGTTGTTGGCCATCATTTCTAGCTGACTTTAATTCCATGTATTTTATTGATATTCACGGTAAATTTTGACGTTTTAACAAATGAATTACTAAAAGCATAGTAACATGAGCAACTCAAGTTCATGGAAGATTTTATGTAAAAACACATATTTAGTGCTACCTCTAACGTGAATGAGGAGCCATCTAATTTTTTAACAATCTCTTTTTTTTTGTCGACAGTTTTTTTGCCCTCTGGATCTGACTTTGCCAAAAGTTAATCTTTTCCCGATTCGCCCCAACTTCCAAATCCAAATTCCTCTATTTGACTTTACTTTTGTATATATGTATTAAAGTGTATGTATATACATATATACAAACAATATTGTAAGTCGTGTTTTGGATAAATTAGATATGATAATTAAGGTAAAGAGATTCGTTATTTTTGGGTAAATTCCAGTTGATCAAGATAATAATAATATTATTATTATTGAAAAGACTTAATTCTTCTCATCAATGGGCATTTAGTCTATATAATTATAAAATGATTATTATGTGATGTCATAAATATCTGACCATTTAACTTGCTTGCTTGTGGTCAATTCCACATGCTAACGAACTAACTCTGAATAAAGCAGAAAACCTGAGAAAAACTGCGAATGAAACACACTAACTAACATAACTAGGGTAGGATTTATCAAACATCCTCCTTTTCAACCTTAAGTGTTACAATTTTTCTAGAAACGGCGTTGACATTAGTGGGCCATAAATTAAACCCGAATACCTTTTGTAAAAAAAGACTCATCTCACTACAGCGCGTAAATTTACCGGCAGCTCCAAGTGTATTAATGTCTTACCGGAAGCGCCAAAATTCAGGGGGCTTGCGGTTTTCAGTTTTTTCTTTATCATAGTCTATTTTCAACGCATTTACCATTCCGGAAATTTTTCATGCCAATACCATTTATACCAAACAATATTATATCTCTGACGGTGTCCAATGTGGATCGAGTGCTTTTTTTTAAGGACCCAGAAGCTTCCATCACATCTTAAGGTGCGTCTGTTTGAGTTTTTGGCATTCCACAAAAGAGATTATTAGTAAATTTTGTGTCACACCTGGGGACGCTAATTTTATTGACCTCTACATAACTTGCAGTTTGATGTACTTATTTTACTAATATGATACAGTAATCTTCTGCCAGATACTTGTGGTACAAGAGTTTTACAAACCGTCGATTTAGGTTATAATAGAGAGGGTTGGTTTTTATATTCTCGTCTCAGTTTGAGCCTCTAGACTGGGCTAGTATATACTCAAAATAATTTAGGAAATTAGAAAATATCTGATGTACCACTTGTTTCATCTTCAATTGGGTGTATCCAATTGTTCAGAGAAGATTAGTTCTGTAAATTATCGTTAAAATGTTGTATTGACGATTCGTAATCTCAATCACCATTAGGCCCACTGCAGGTAAACCAATTGGTTGCTCGTAACTTACGATCAGTTAAAGATTTTTGATCATCTAATTTCATTATAAACGCTTTTTGAGCTCCTAGCATCTCCGAGTCGTTCTCAATTTTTGAGGCCAAATGTTTAATGTATACACAGTGCGTTTCAAGAGCTTGTATCTACTGTGGCCATCTTGATAGCTACTTATTTGCCTCTTATATTAGAGGCCCTGGGCTGTGAAATTTTGGTCGCTCTTGAACTGTAATGAGACTTAATGGTTGGTTTAATTGATCTTGTGTAAGTAACATGAGTGTCGATGCAGGCTGATCAGAGCTTGAGCCGTTGATGATGGTTGAGGTTCTGATTGATTCTGTGTTAGAGCTTGAAAAGTATTGATAGTTGGAGGACTTGTTTAAAGAAAGACTTTGTTGTGTTACGCAACAACTTATAGTTGCTCTAGTGAACATTTGGCATACACTATTTGATAAGACTAGCGTTGACCTGACAACCATATTTCATGTAAATAAGCAAACAATACAAAGATAGAAAATAATCAACAGTATTCACAAAAAATTTACTTCTAATATACGTCTTTACGCACTCCTGACTTGATTTTTGATCCAATTTACCAATTCTGCAACAATAGATATCTTTTCTATTAACAAGTGTAGGGCTTAGAGGTCTATTTTGGCGATTTTGATGGACAAATGTCGGTATATTACTGTTATATTTATCATGATGTAATTATTCCGACTAAGGTAACTACAGAGAGTCATGGTTTTGGGTCCATGGGGAAATATTCAAGTGATTTAGTCGTGTATGTAAAATAAGCATTAGTATTAGAGAGGTAGAATAACAACAAAATATATATACAATAATAATTGAACTACAGTATGTTAAATATAATCGTTCAAGTGTAATTTGTTAATGGTTGAATATTATAAATAGTTAGGGTGGGCAAACATAATGTCACGTGATATTGACAATTAGGTCAAACAGACCAAGCATGTTAATGCCAAGACCGAGTAAACGGACCACATTTTCATGTATATATATCAGACATTTTGCCACTCAGATAGAACATCATCACCAACATCTTTATTCCCAATTACATTAAGTGTCCATAAATAAATGAACTACCTACAAACTATCTAACTTCATCATCATCTACATATCTACATCTCAATCAATTCATTTATAATTGACCTATTTGATTTAACCCATATCTCGTAATTGAAATCATACAACTGATGTAATGGCTCATGCCAGGGCCCCTCCATCGCTGACGCCTGACACTCTAAATGATGGGCTACATCCAAGTCTGATTGGGATTGCTGCAGCAATAGAACAATCTGAACGTGATAGAAAGCAAAGACTGGGCTTGGCCCAAGAGCTGCTAGGAACTATCGATGCTTGGGCTAGGACCAAGGCCGGAACCGAGGATGAAGCTGTTCTGGCTCCTTTGATTGAAAGACTTTCTCCAATTGTGACCACGTTCGCAATTGCCACAGCTCAAATGAGTTAACACCCCTGTAAGAATCCATACCCTACAAAGAGCGCGGTAACTTCAGCTGCTCCTAGGGTGTCAATGACGGCCGAGAAGCCTACCCATGGCCTCCCGGAAAAGCCGCAGGTCACCAAACCATCATGGGTTACTGTAGCTAGAAGCGCCGCTCGGCTTCCCGGCCCGCCGGCAGGGCCACCGACTCAAGCAGACAAAATTCCCTTCAAGAACACCCCCCAAAAGAAGATAAGCGACTCTTCCTTCGTTTGACTAAAGATCACGGGTGGCGCAAACTCTAGCCTTCAACTATAAACAAGATCAGAGCTGAGCGAGCTGGAGTCGCAGCTTCAGCTATTGTAGAAATGTACCAGGTTTGCTCAGGCATGGCATTTAAGTTTGTTTCAGATGCACTCAAGGAATCAATACTACAAGTGGCATCATTTTTTCATCAGTAAAAGGCAACCATCGAACCAGCCTCGGACTCGATTTCGGTCATGGTTCCGGGCGTGCCAATACACATTAGAACGCTGGATGGTAACACGCTGGTCACAGATGGAATGGTAGCCAGAGAGTGCACGGCAGTCGCTGGAGCGGCACATATCCAACTGCGCCCGATGAAGATCAGATTCGGACAATTCACCACAAGCTGGATTATCCATTTCAAACAAAAGCCAACCAACCTCCAATTCCGGCTCTTCGACGAGAGCGGTCCGGCTAGAGTTTTCACGCGTCAACGCCCGATTGAACAGTGCCAACGATGCTGGGGCTTCCACTCGACGCGCTTTTGCGGCAAAGCCCCACAATGTGGAAGATGCAAAGGAACTCATGAAACAGAAGGTTGCAAAGTCGAGATCCCGAGGTGCTCGAACTGCGGACGGCCTTATGAATCGACGGATAAAAACTGCATGGCCCGCCCTAGACGCCAAAACAACATCATTGTCTCGCGTACACCTGCAGAGATGCGGGTGATTCGTGAGCGGGGGAACCGTGACTTCCAAGAGACGCTCACAGAGAGAAGAAAAAAGAAAAAGAAGTTGTTAGCACCCCGGAGGCTACGATGCAAGAATCATGATCGGCTACCAAATCAGAGGTGTAGCTCGGAGGACGTCAGGTATACTCATGTTCCACCAAGTAAACATAGCAAAAGGAGGTTCCAACATGGACATGGTACTGCAACAGGCATGGGAAGCAGGAGCGGACATTGTGATGGTTCAGGAACCATGGACAATGTGCAGAAATGGAACCATTACCACCAAAAGCCACCCAGGATACAACTCATATATACCTTTTGGAGGAGAAGGAGTCCGACCAAGGGCCATCACATTCACTCGAAAAGGGCTATGTGCCACTCAGATATTCCCTTCAAAAGAAAGAACGGCTGACTACTGTCTCGTGAGGACATCTGGCCTTACTTTCGTCAACGTCTACCGGGCGCCAGGCCCGAGCGGTTTTCTGGAACCTCTTCTGCGCTGGCAACCACAGGGTCCTACGGTTGTTGGGAGTGACTGTAATGCCGTATCTCGGCATTGGCAACCACACGCTCAGCGACAGTTTGATAATGGCGACCAAATTCTTGAGAGGGCCACTGCTCATGGGTTGGAGATAATTATTACCATCGGGGACCCAACCCATCGAGATGGAAATGTGCTTGACCTTACATGAAGCAACGCATCTTCTTTCGCCTCAGTTACACATTATTATCATTGCACATCTGAACCATTCCACGATCGAAGGGACTGTTTACACACCGGAAATATCGGATCTAACCGGAATTCTAATACAATTCCGCGTTAGCAACTCGAATCTAAATGATTTCGCACATTATGTTGAACGATGGCCGAGGCTCGGGCCATTAAACACAGTTGCAGATACAGAGAGAAGCACGGCGAGTCTCCTGGAGGTGTTACACGATGCCATTAAAGTCACTGGACGGGCTCCCGCGGTATATAGTGGAAGAACAGCTCCCTGGTGGGACGATAATTTCATAAAATAACGGCGAAAATACAAACAGTCTAGAAATCTTGCAGAAAACTCAGCAGATACTAGGAAAGCATTTAGAAAAGCAGTGAAATCGGCGAAACGCGGGTACTGGACCAATCAGATTGAAGCTGCTGAGTCTGAAGTCCAGGTATTCAAACTGATGCGATGGGCGAAACCTCAACCAACAAACGAGCCACCGCCTCTCCAAGTTTCCCCTAATTTCTGGTTCTCAGATCCACTGGAAAGAGCAATCGCCTTACGCGACTCTTTACTTGCGAGATTTAATGCTACTAAAGATAGCCAAACTTGGGACAACGGACAGCCAGAAAATATTCCCTGGAATACAGCGTTAACTCTCGAGGAGATAAAAGTGGCTACTATAGCAATCAGGGTTACAGCTCCGGGCAGCGATAAGATCACTGTGCGCTTACTCAAAGCGTGCTGGAAAACGATTGGTCCACTCGTCAGGGAACTATTCCAGGCGTCTCTAAGACTAGCATATGTCCCCGTGCCCTTCAAAGTGGCGGAAGTAGTAATGCTCCCCAAACCAGGCAGGGATATCTCTTTCACTATAGGATGGCGACCGATCTCACTTCTTTCGAGTTTAGCCAAAGACCTAGAACGAATAGTAGCCAAAAGAATGGCTCAGCTGCCAATCGAACACCGAGTTGTGCCCCAACAACTAATTGGCGCGTTCCCTGGGCGCTCAGCCATTGACTTGGTCTCTTGCGCAGTACACGATGCAGAGGCCGCCAGGAGGTATAATAAAGTAACAGCCATGGTAAAGCTTGATGTTCAAGGAGTATTTGATGGAGTATTACATAATCGTTTACTCTATCAAATGCGCTAACAGGAGTGGCCGCACTCCCTTCGCCGCTGGATTGAATCTTTCCTGAGGCAACGAAGAGCAAGAATAATACATAAGAATGGAGTGACCGATGACAAGATAATGGAGTGCGGTATTCCTCAGGGCTCACCCCTCTCTCCTCTCCTCTTATTACTCTACATTTCGATTCTTATACGGAAAGGCAGCCCAGATGGCGGGTTTGGCTACGCTGACGATATTGTGATTGTCCGGATAGTTAAGAACCTGAACGAGACGATAGCAGCGGCTCAGAAGGAAGTCGAGCGACTAGTAGAACTGGCGGCAGAAAACAAGATCGGCTTTGACCCTACTATGTCCGAGCTACTAGTCATCAGTGGAGGCCCAAGGAAGAGAATAAACACTTCGAACTCATTCATCAATGTTAAAGGTCAGAGAATAGAACCATCTCCGCATATTCGATGGCTTGGAGTGTGGATAGACTCACAGTTCTCATTTAGACATTACGTACAACAATTGTGCGGGAAAGCGCTGAAGCTAGGGAATTTCTTGCAACATATTAGCAGAGTGCAGCGCGATGCAGCACCAGGTCCCCTGATCCGGGCGGTTTAAGCCAGTGTGGTTAGTACAGCAACTTATGGAGTAGAAGCCTGGTGGCCTGGCCTCACTCGGGTAAGTGCGAACAGGATTAAGCAAGTTAGCACCAGAGTAAAATGGCACACAAACATTCTTGAACGAACTATTCTAAAGGTCGTCCGAGCGGTATTACCAGTCTGGCGCACAACGCCTAATATGGCACTCCACCGGGAGGCTGGAATCCCACCTGCGAAAATATTGCTTCAGCAGAGACAACTGCGTGCAGCAGCTAGGATACGTAGACTTGACAGCTGGCACCCTACAGTGTTCAGATCAAAAGTGACACCAATGGATATGACAAGGCACTTAGGTATACGCACAAGACAAAAAGGGCGAACAGTCGAAATATCTGATTGTTACAATACACGCCTATAAACAAGTATGCTTACGATGCCGACAACTGAAGAACCGGGCCCATCGTGTCGCTCAAAGGACGTTACAAGTTCAAGCAACAAGCAAAAGACAATGTAACAGAGGCTAATTGGGTGGAAAGATGGCTCAAAGATCTGCCATCTGAAAAAATGTGTGCCTTTTCAGACGGGTCATCTAATGGGCCAGGAAGATCGGCGTTTGGCCTCGCCATTTACAGGAATGGAAACCTTGTGACCACCGGGAAGGGAGCTCTTCTTGGCGGGGAGGTCTACGGAGCAGAAGTTGTTGGAGCCCTCGGAGCATTGGAGGCAACACTAACATTCGAAAAGAACGCGCCCATTAAATTGCTACTAGAAAATCAATAGGCATCTAAAGCTCTAATAAAGGGCCTGTCTAGATCTTCGCATACGGCAGTGAAGAGATTTAAGCAAATGAGCGAAGAGCACCCACTCGTAGAGGTCTGTTGGATCCCCAGACACAGCGGAAAAGAAGGAAATGAAAAAGCAGACGAGTTGGCAAGAGCAGCTTTAGCAGAAATTCCCCCAGAACAAGCAACATTGGCCACGTCAAGTGATAGAGAAAGTTGCCCGGTACTCATCCTGGCATCACTCGGGCGCCACATTAATATTCGCGCGCAAGAGTTAGTTGATAGCTGGTGGCGGGCGAACCAACCAAAGCGTTGTGAGGAACTAGACCTACAGATGCGTCAAAAAAGACCACCTGAACTAGCCCTCCCTCGGTGGGCGTACCACCGACTAATTGCAGCGCGAACCGGCCATGGAGACTTTGCAGATTATAATAGAAGGTTCCGACATCAAGACGCCTCAATCACACGCAAGTTTGGGCGAGAAAAGCGACTGTGGCACTTTGCCGAATGCCGACGGGCTTCCCAACGTTGGAGAACTAACACGCGAAAAGCACGTCCCACTGTCAGAGAGATGGCGGGAGATAACGGATGGCAGCTATTTTTGCGTTTACTGACCGAGACAGAGTGCTACAAAAGACAGATAACGGGACGAACAGTATGAAGGTTCTTCACGCTGAAGGAGGGCTCTGACTCATCGGAATTTAGACCGGGCAGAGGGGAACACGGTGTAGGACACCAGAGTTCCAAATTTCTTCCTTTTGTTTTTTTCTGGATCACTTAGATTCAGTCATGTAGGTAGCTATGAGTCTAGATAGAGCTTGACTACCCGTGCTACGCCTCCTGGATGAAGGGTCAAGCCCGGCACGTGAAACGTAATAATAATAATAATCACCAACATCTTTATTTATATTTGTTAATGATGAAACACAATTACATATATTATTATTATCTTTATTCCTTACAATTATCTATTTATTCAATCATCATTACATTAAATATAATGTTAACCTATTTATACAGTATACTGTACCAAATTGAATTTATCTGAGGTTAACGATAACAAGGGAGTTCGAACACTCTCATTAACATAAACAGTAATAAAAACTAGGATAGGTGCTAAGACAATCACTAGTAGTGTAAAAATTTGAGATGTAATATTTATAGACATCACGTAAGTTGTTCGCAAGTGTATCCAAAATAAATTTTTACAAATATGTACTTGTACAATGACGCGCAAAAACATTGTGCACTTTGATTTTTTCTAATCTTTAGATTTTACAACCTCCGAAAATACCCGAAATTAATTCTGTTTTCTATTCGTGAAACTTGTGAGATCATATATTTTAAAGAAAATTCTAAATTTCACATTGGATCAAATTTTCCTGGGTAAAAGTAAAAAAAGTGTGTCTAGGAGGTTTAAGATTCTTTTTGAACAAACTCACATTTTTATTTCTATACCTATCCTAGATACCCAAACGCTTTTATTTCTAATTTTACTCGACCTAGGATTTCTGAGATATTTCAAGCTACGATTGCTACAAGGTGTTAGATTACAACTTTGAGAAATAATGGTTGGTCTTTGGGTGCCATTGCCTTCAACCTTGGAATAGCGAGATCAACCGTTCAATGAAATTTTAAGAGGCATGAAGAGCGAGGTAATCACTTAAATTTGTGACGGACAGGTCGCCCGAGACTTTTAGAAGACCCTACGGAAAGGTATTTTTCTAGGATAGTCCTTAATGATGGTACGTTCACGGCGGAATCTTTGCTGGAGGATCTCAATCAGAGCATGAGAATGAAAGTTTGGAGACCAACCATCTGTAGATCCCTTCGACGACGCTGTTTGATAGCTACAATTAAGTGTAAGAGCCTCTTTTAATCAGAAGATACCGTCAACTTCGGTACGCCTGGGCTGAGGGAAATAAAGACTTGACTGTTAATGATTTTGTTAGGGTGGTATTTTCCGATGAATCCAAGTTCAATCGACTAGGCTCAGATGGTTGGAAATGATGCTGGAAAAATGCTGGACCTAATCTTGAGCCTCACATTAGTACTCCAACTATCAAACATGGTGGTGTATGTATTACCCTTTCCTAAAATACCAAAGAACTATGAAAAACAATCCCACCAAATTCCCCCCAAAGTTACCTGTGTGGTGATATTAATTCGACAGTTATCGATCTGACATTCACGACTCCAGTATTAGGTTTTGTGGCAGCGTGGACGATAGATCCGGAATATGCAACTCCATCTTATCATGAACTAATCACGTTCGATTTGGAAAATTTGGACGAGACACTTGGTAGTAGGGGACCAAGTAAAGAGATCTCAGGGTGGACACTAAGAAATCTCTCCGAAAAAAACTGAGAAGGCTATGGAAGAGCAATGGAAGACGTTCACCGCAAAGCACCCAAATATGTCTGAAAAGAGCAACAGAGAAGAATTATACTTGGAGGTACAATGGATAACAGATACGCTGACACATATTTTTAATCTATTTTGCAAACCTCTACGGGTATGCGCAAGATCAAAACGCTGGTGGAATGAAAGTGTCAACCAAGCTCGTTCTAAATTTAAAGCATGCCGCAGAGAATATTAAAGACAGCTTATCTCATCATCCCAGTACAAGGCCCAACGTAACACGTATTATCGGGAATTGCGTAAAGCAAAAGAAAAATACTTTGAAAACTGGATACAAGGAGATTTGGACATTCCTGGGTGGCGTTCAGAAGAATCGACTCTAGAGAACAAGCAGCAACAAGTACAAAGACGTAACGAAGACGAACAATGGTGCTGGATAGCATTACGGTACACGAAATCTTGGACTAGCCCAGTTACGTCAGCCCTGCGAGATCCAAAGGGGGGGATCGCGACCACATTCGAGGAGAAGGAGGAGATTATCAGAAGAGTAATGTACCCAGCACCACTGGGAGGCAACCAGCGATTAATCTTCCAAGAAGGAAGGTCCTGTTTAAAACTGACTGAGGCAGTAGTACATAGAGCACTTTCTTATCAGTCAACGAAGAAAGCACCTAGCCCTGACATAATAAATTTTCTCGCATTACGATTGCTGTGGAAGTAGGATGCGGAACGGGTGGTATGCCTGATATGACAATCGATAAACATAGGCTACCATCCATACGCCTGGCGTACGGTGAAAGGAATACTGCTCCGCAAGCCGAACAAGCTTGATTATACACAAGTCAAATCGTACCGCATTATTAGTCTCTTGAACTGTTTGGGCAAAGTTGCGGAAAAAGTTGTTGCGGAACTTATAACTGAATGGTGTGAGCTCAGTAGATCACTGCGCCAGGGGCAAATGGGATGCCGCAAACAGCGTAGCTGTATTGATGCCGTAGCCAGAGTCATGTCAAAGACAGAAAAGGCGTGGGAGAAAGGAAATATCGCGGCACTCCTCCTTACAGATGTAAAGGGCGCTTTTGATCATGTAAACTGCGATAGACTGTAGTCGAGAATGCAAGAAATGGGACTGGATAAAAACCTAATAATGTGGGTTGGATCTTTTCTTACAGATAGAAGATTACAGTTGGTCATTGATGGCAACTGCAGTACCGAAAGACAGATAATTACTGGTATCCCCCAAGTATCGCCTGTATTTTCTATTCTGTTTACAATATATCTAAGCGGCGTATTCAAAGCAGAGGAAGAAGTAGTACCTGGATGTCAGGCGACATCGTTTGCAGACCACTGTAGATTCTTGGTCGAAGCACCAAACATTAAAGAACTAGCAGCACTTATATAAGAAACAGGAAATAGGGCCATAGAATGGGGTGAAGAAAAGGGCTTACAGTTTGACCAAAGCAAAACCGAAGCAATTGTGTTGACAAGGCGCCGTAAATAGATGTCACAAATAAGCCAGACAGAAATGGTAATAAAATCCCTCACCATAATGTTCAACAAGGAGGCAACTAGGTAGCTGGGAATATGGCTAGGCTCAGCACTGAACTTCCGAGCACACAAAGATGTGTACCATCAGAAGGCACGTAAAGTAGAAGCGAGATTAAGAGGAATAGTCAGCAGAAAAGGACTTATACCAGGATTGGTGCGCAAAGTACAGATTGCAGCTGTACAATCATTAGCTCTGTGTGGAGCAGAATTATGGTGGCGAGGTCAGACAACATGGGCACAAGAATACCAGAAATTGATCTGCAAACAAGGTCGTACGATTACCGGAATGTTCAAGTCGGCACCTAGCGGTGTGATAGCCAAAGAAGCGGGGCTGAGGTCTACAGCCTCGCTTTTAGACAATCGGCAGAGGAGATACGCACTACGTGTGCTATCTCTTTCTCAAGATAACATTCTCCGAGGAATACTCCTGGTCACGTTTCGGAATGGAGACGCGCATGCACAACCCGGAGAAATCAAAAGAGGCGACTGGGACAGGCAAGCGGATCACAAGGCTAAGAGACTGGGCCAAAGACTAACGAATTCCCTCGCAAAAGGCACAAAAGTGGATACTTCCTATGGATTTGAATACACACGAGTTGAACCAACAAAATTTTCAGGAGAAAAGGAAATTGCAGGTTCTCATGAAGAAGCAAAACAGATGTCAATGTCACATCGAGTTATAGAAAATGAGATAACCTATTGGACTGACGGATCGAAGCTAGAAAGTCAAAGAACAGGAGCAGGAATAACATAGTTAAAAGGTAATGGAATATGGGAGTCTCGCAAAGTATAATTGGGCAAAAATAAGGAAATTTTTGAATCTGAACTATACGCCATTGACCAGGCGCTCAATATTGCGCTCCGGGGGGGACGGGGCCGGGGGCGCCTAGAATCCTCACAAACAATAGAAATATTGGAGAGGACTACCAAAGTTCACATCTGACTCGACTCGAAGGTAGCAATCCGGAGGATCCTACACCTTGAGCCAGGGCCGGGACAGTGGCTAGTACTTCAAATACACAGGCGTGCACAGGAATTGAAAGACTACGGTATAGAAACTCATACTAGATGGGTACCAGGCAATGCAGGTGTCGAAGGTAACGAACATGCCGACCAAGCAGCCAAGGATGCAGCAAAAACCGGAATACACTGTCGTGAAAGGTTTAATTCGCTATCCCATATATCGAGGTTGATCATCGAGTGCAAGCGGAAAAAGGATCGTAAGTGGTTCAGGGCGCAACATCAGAAGCGGAAACCAGAGAATCGAAGTTAGTATAAACTCCTGGACAAAAATCAAATGATGGATAAAGTAGCCGCCGGCGCAAAAAAAAGGGTTGGCGTGCCTGTACTATCAGCTTAAATCAGGACATGCACATACAGTAGACTACCTGAGATTTCTCCTATGTACTGGCATAGGATGAAAGTATAATGAATAGGAGGTGGAGAAAAGAGAAAAGAGAAAGAAATAGCCTGTTAGGCATAGGCATAG
>JAHYSP010007410.1:19486-31663 GCA_019455505.1 Pleochaeta shiraiana | reverse complement strand
GTCACGTGTCGACGCACTACTCGAGACAAATCGTTAAGGATAGGGTTTGGCTAGCTCTCGTACTGATAGCTACATGTAAGTGTAGCTATGTTTATAGGAGTGTGAATGTTGAGATCTTGGGATGTTAAATTGTGTTAGTGGGTGTATTAACAGAGGAAAGACTTACCAACCCTATGTTGTAATTTAACAACTTGAGGCTTTATCGCGCAAGCCGCTTCATTTTCTGGTTCTTGAATAAAAGAGCTCCTGAAAAATTTAGCTGTAGTTCAGTTTAGCAACTCGAGGCTTCGCCGTGCAAGCTGACTCGCGTCTCGTCTCTCAAGTTGGAGAGCTTTTATTTGATTAGCAATTATTCTTCAATAAAATTTGTCTTGATTCTTAGCATTCAGGTGTGGTGGTTTGTTTTCGGACGCAGCCAATCTATGTACTCCTTATGGAATTTTTTATTACAAAAAACTAATATTTTTGTGGATCTTAGTGACGGGGTTTAAAGCTTAATATTCCACACTTAATCTTCGAAATTTGGGATAGTTTCACCCAGGATGTCCGAAATCGATTTCGCTTAGCCATAATTTCTGAGTTCCACAAAATAATTAGGTTTTTACAATAAAAATATACAGAGGGAGTAATGAACTAGACAGAGGGCTGGCAACAGTCTTTTATTATATTTTATTTTTTTTTGAACTATTTTAATGTGTATGCAGCCTCAAGGCTATGACACATTAGCAGTGTTTATATACATGGAATGATTCAACTTGACAGTAGCTACACTTATGCCTCAGTTTCTATTTGTAGATGCCACTATGAAGTATGTTCGCTTTTTCTTCACCAACTGTATCCCCTAATCCATGAACACCCCATCTAAGGAGATTAAAAACCCTGGATTAACCAGATACAACTCCATCACTCTGTACACATCCACCGCGAGATTGTGGAAGGGACTGTATTATTCTTGTATGTAGAATTATGTATGTATAAAACATCTGTCTCTTATCGGTAGTAATTAACGACTCCCGATTAAGTTCAACAGACTCTCACTTGTGCTACTCCGTCATTCTTGTGATAAAATAATATAGTCTAACGACTCCATACTTCTTCTAAACACTAATTTTTAACAATAAGAATAGAAAAAAATTGATGAGAAGTTTTCTGCCCAAATCAAATCACCTTACCCAGTCTTCCAACGTCTCATCCCAGTTGCCTTAGCTCAGAATTCTGACAGATACGAAAGCTTGCAGTCACAAATATCCGTTATTTATCAGATACCAGGTCCTAAGTCCCATTTATCGTGGCCATATGAGAATGTCAAGAAATTAAAATAATTAATCGTATGTGTTGAGATTATTGTCAGTAACATAATATTGATATCGATTTGGCGCTAAGGTGTTATTATTGTTAGTGTGATTATATAATACGCGAAAGATACCCCTGTATAGATATGTATAACTAGGTAGTTTTCCTTACTCCGCTTTTAAAAGATAAGAAATGTTTTTGTAATAATCAGAAAATATACGCTAGCATATTCACTGCCATCAGATCCTCCCTATATATCCCTAGAGGTTAATCACCTTGTCTAGAGTTATATTTTACTAGTATGGAGATATTTTTGGAGAACGCAGGTGTTAAACTAGGAGATATAATTCTATTGTATTTAAAGTTATGTACTGTGAGAGTCTAATTGAGCCTGTTGTGTTTTCCAGTGAAAATTTTTTAGTTTGGATGCTGTCAAGGAAAGAGTATAAAAGAATATTACAAGCTTGGGTCATTAAGATTTGCCATTGAATACTGTCATATTTCACTAAATAGAGGAAGGAGAAACTAGATGCATATACTATAATATTGATTCATTTATAATTCTAGGTTTGAGACACGAACACTCACAGACATAATAGACAGATTTAATCGTGCTCAAAAAGAATTATATTTTAGATTCCCAGTACACATTCAATGATAACACCCCGTAAAAAAGAAACATTACGCCATACTATACAGTATCTTTCTGCTCAACAAACTAGCTTTGGCACGAACCAATGAGAGCCGTTAAAATTCCAAGACAAAAGAGTTTAAATTCATTCGTGAGCTCAGAAGGATCGATTAGATAGCTATAGAACTATTTCAACAGCATCTTTCATTTGACACTCACTTGGACAATAAGGGCACTTGCATCGACCGCTCTTACTTATTCTGTGAAGTGACTCTTTGGCAAGAATATGTCCACATCGTAAGACCATAGGTGGGTTTTTCTCAGTTGTTTGCTCCTTGCTTACAGGGCAAACAAAGATAGCATGGAAGAACATACTCTTGGGCAAAGGTATTTCAACAGGTAATTCACTCTGTGTAGTCCATTCTGTTTTCTTCTCCCGAACAATGTCGGCAAGTTTTAATAAGGTAGGTAATGCGATGGCACCAGCTGTGCATGCTATGCGGAGTGGAGATGAAGGAGAGAGACCTAGAAGGGAACAGAAGTCTCTTGTAAAAGTAGAAAAAATTTCATCCCAAGCAAATTCACTGTTAAGAAGTTGATGATACGGAGATTCCTTGAGATTAGACCTATAAAGCATACCAGTGATAAGCTGTTCAATCTCTCTTGGGAATCTATCCATATGACGAGGAAAGTTTGCTTTTGCATATGTATATGCTCCCATTAAACCATTATTTTTATCATCTGGTAAGCCATTGGTTTCTGGGCCGTGAAGCAGCCATAGATACTGAAGTTTACAAAGCTCAAACTCAATATTGGAGCCATGTTTTTCTAGCTGAGCACTATTCTGCTTTGCCCAGTTTATGGCGGAGTGAAGATTGTGTGCTTTAAGATCTTCAAGAATAGAATACATTTTCAAAAAAGCTTGCTGAATATCTTCAGTTTTAGGCTCTTCTTCAAATTTGGATTTAGATTTATCTAATAAGTTCCTTGAAGTAACAGCCTCGGTTTCATTGAGGAAAGTTCGCGCTAGAGAAAATTGTCCTTCTCGAATGAGATGCATCGCTATGGCTCGATTTATGAGATTTGTTTGAGATGATAGAGCATCGAGATCATCGGGGAGAGCCTTGACAGGGAAGTTCTCCTAACGTTAAGCGTGGATTCAACAACGGCATCAAGATAGATAAATGAATTACCTTCTCCAGAACTCTACCATATTTCGCATAAGCCTTATGTACTTGATTTAAGTCCTCGTTTACCTGATCGAATCCCTTCTTGAGGGGGTTCTGTAGCGTAGCAAGAGTGATAGGAGCTGAGTTTGGATCTGTTTCGGATACATGTAAGTTAAAGTCAACATGCTTTCTGATGTAGAATCAATAACCAACATACCTGCCGCTATTGTTTCTCGGGCTTTTTCAAGTTGATCAATAATAACATCTACATCTTTAATACTATTTCTAAGGTTCAAACCTTTTTGCAACTTTGCAAGCTCAAATTCAATTGTGTCCATGGCTCAGAACCACTCCAATTGATCTTTGGAAATATACTTCGTTCGAGATTCTTCTTGGGTTCCTCAACTATCTTGAGATATTCATGATCAGATTCATATGTAATGTGATACATAGACTTTTAACATTTGGCGCACTTGAAATTTACTCCTGAGTTCCTCAATTTTAAACTAACCATATATGGCTCACCACCCTTGCTAGATCCCTTAATTTACCGATGAGGCAGAACATCATGCTATCAATGTAGACGATTACATCTAATGCTTCGGTCTGGTTTGATTAAGATGGATTATGCCGGCCTTCGTCCTTCAACTAAGCTGGACTTTGGCCAATCCAGACATAAAAATAAAGATAAAGATCACTACTTCTTCACGGACCAGGAAAGCTGTAAACTGTAATTTCCGTAATATTTACAGGATTGTCATAAAGTATGCATGATCATTCAACTATCCCTAACCACAACGAATGTGATCCACACATACAAAGAGAGGAGCCTTCAGTGGCATCAAAACTGAGGAACCGGTCGGATGCTCCGAAAAGAAACATCGAAAAAGGGTTTTTACCTCAAAGAGAAATGATCACTGATTTTCCAGAACAGCAAAGACTGAAGAATTATGTCTTTACAGATCCTGTTGCATTTAGGTATTATTGAACTCAACCAATTATTTCAAAGAACTAATCAATTCGGGCAGATATCTAGAAGAGGACCCATCCGCTATCGTAGTAGACAGAAACAAAGTAATTGAAGGATATAAATTGTACTTTGTTGAACAATGGGCGTGCTCACGAACTCATCCCACCTTTGTTATAACTACATATACCGGCGACCCAGATCACAAAGGGTTTGTGAGCGTATTAGGCCTTCCTTCAGACGAAGATTCTTGGTCCCCTAGACTACAATCATACTTCAAGGCTACTTCCCAATTCTACGCTAGACTACAGGAGACACCACTTGGAATGCTCATGGTAACAAACCTCAACAGTTTACCATCTACGTTGACCATCATACCCGTTCCTGATGGTGACCTTAAGAGATATAAATATAGCTTCATAGTGAATGAGAATCTTAAACGCCTTGGGTGTTCCGGCAGATCAGGTATAAGCTTGACAGCTCCAGCCGGAGCAACACAAGCGAAGTTTTTACAATTGTTTAAAATCAGTCAACGAATCTCATTGTCAGATGCAGTTATTGAACTAGTTAAACTCTGCCAAATAGCTCTGGTAGTGTTTGGCAAGCTCGAACAGGAATACATTGATGGTTGTCTTTGTGATATGACCGAGAAAGCAATTACAGAATGGTGGACCGAAATTGGATCTGAACACTACAATACCGAACCTTCAGATGGAATACTCGGTCCAACGACTGTTGCTGGTTTACTGGGCTTACTCATTGGTGCCCGAAATCGACTGAGCTCTTGTGGTGCCCCAGTTGGTAAAGATTCTTTTGATCTTTACAATATGAAGCGTGGAATTGAACAATTCCAGAAATCCAATAAACTGAAACGTACAAGAAGGCTTGACCGGCATACACTTGACCGTCTACACAAAGCTACTGCTAAGATTACTACTGGTGAGGGTTGGGCTGTTCCCAAAGCTGTAAAATCGACTGTCGCTGAACTGAGCGGTAAAGGTAGTGAAATGGTACTTGGTATAGTTGGTCGCGATAAGGCTGGTATCGGAGATATAGAAACCCTCGATATTGATCACTTTATTAGCTTGGCTCATGGCGAAAGAACAAAGTGGTTGTGGCACGGAAAGCCAAGAAGAGGCGGTCCAACTGATTCTCAAAGCATACCTTCTATCCGAGATGATCAAACAGCTATCATGTGGCCACATAACAAATTAGATATAGGACCTACAGAGGATGAGTCTGAAAAGGTTGGCTTTTATGAAAAACCACCACACTCAACTGTTTATTTTCGGCATCCACCTGGATCAGCATTAAGTATACCAGACAGTCCAATCGATCGCGATCAATTTCACAAAGCTGTATTTAAAAGTGTTTCAGGTAAAATGACTGATGCCAAAAATGGACTTGGCCGCCTCAAAGACGCTGTTGGATTCCGAGGACATGGCAGTAAACATTCAAAAGATGAGGGTATAAATACTGGCTTGCCTGACATATCATCTGGAATTTCATCGAGTACAGGCTGGACTCCTAGTGCTCCTCTCAGTTCACAACTAGGGAATAAAACTTTTACTTGGAAAGATACCCCAACAAAGTATCTAAACGGAGCACCAAAATCCAAAGATTTTTCGTTAAAAACTATTGTGTGGCAAGTAAAGGGTGGCCCCAATTCGCATTCTTCCTATTGCGAGTATCCAATAAATACCCCAATTGATTTACCTCAAACTTCGCATCCCCATGAAAAGGGGACTTCTTGGACTACTGCAAGTAATAAAAATTGTCGAGAAATCTCAGTCAACGATACTTCCTTTGCTGGATCATGCGATGAAATTGAGCTTGAAGGAGTAGTCCTACAAAATGATCAATATTGCGAGAGTTCTAAATTCTTTATTGAAAGACGAAGTAGCATTCCTGGAGGTGTAGAAACCTTACAAAAATCTCGTAACGAAAACTGGTGGCCACGTCATATGTCATTCAGTGGAGCTGAGGATGCTCTTTTCTGCTGGGAGCCCACTATTAAATCAGGTGGAGAAGAATGGAATAATAATAATGTTTCTTCGGATAGTAATTACATTTCTCAAAGTTTGAGTCGGCTATCCAAGATGTTAGAGGAACTTCAGGATGATATAAAACCTTGGGTAGAGGCTAAACTTCATGGAGTCAGTAAGATCGATGAGCAGCTCTCCCAAGATCAAGCAAGCTTCCAGATTATCTTGGCTCAATTGACAGAACAGTACCAACATATAAAGCTTCGCTCTCAGGAGGCCTTGGACTTAGAACGTACTCATGTAATAGAAGCCATGAAGGAAATTGAAACCCTAGGAGCCAAGTTGGATTATGAGATAAATACACTTGATTCCAAAGTGCATGATGTTGAAGATGGAGTTGTACAACTTGAGAGACAAGTAAATGATTTAGAAAGTAGAGCGGATAACTTGGAAATGCGGCTTAAGACAGAAAGCTGGACTTATTGGATAATTAGGTCTATAACTGGAATTGGAACTGGCTCTGACCCCATTTTACCCGTTGAAACATGAAAATAAAGTTTTAGGTCTTAGGTCCGTCTTACAATTTTCTTTAGAAACTCCGTCGTGTAAATTTTAGATCTTTAGAAAATAAATTTTCCAGTAAGCTGGCAAACAAGCTTCTTCAAACTCCAAAGCTCATCCCGCCCCCAGTAGCACCCTTTGCAGCGGCTTCATTCTGTAGTAATTCCGATACCTTCAGTTGTACATCAAAGAACTTGGCCGAGCATCGGTCAATACAGACTCCCTCTCCCTTGTTAAGTTCGCCTTCACGATACAACCGAGGTACACATTTCTTCATACAGGCTTTCTGGAGTCTATCAAATAAAGTTAGATAACAGAGTTCTCAAAAAATAAGAGCGTATCTTATAACTTATTAAACATATCTGTCACCATATCCATCTCTTGTTCTGCCGCTGCAATTTTCTCGGCCGATGAAGGTTGCGGGCGTCCCAGGCCAAACATTTGCATTTTTGATTTTTTGTCCAGGAAAATCTTTGTGATCTTGTTTTCTCCCTTATACTGACGGAAAATTATTCACATGGGTAGAAGAGATTCTGACTGGGGTTCAAAAGTCAAAGAATTATTTTGCCTAATATTGCGCTGTTCTGCAATGATGACAGAGTGAGTGGCTAAAATTTTATTCTATCATTTAGTGCTAGCTGCATAACCCCCGGCTACCGTTAAGTTCTTTTTCTTTCATATCTATTCGTCTTCCGCTTGTTTACAATATTTTACGATCTAGAAGGAGAGCACTATATTTACGTGTATCCTTCTCTGAGCTGGTTATTTGGTTTGTGTTTTAAATTCCTTTTTAATTTCTATCTGTTCAAGTTCAGATCTATCAAATCCACAGATTAATGATGAATTTATATAAACTTAGAACCGTTGCGACTGACACTTCTCCAAGTGGTTGATCAATCATTTGCATGTATCAAATCTGAAGAATCTCCCTCTGGTTTTTATATTTTTATTCGCTTAGTTGCAAGTTGTGATCAATAAGATAATACTGACAATATATTGAGAATTAGTTATCTTCGATGCTTAGAATCAACCCTCACAACATAATTCATCCCTACTCCTATCCGCACAATTTTATAACTGCAGTTGATTTCATTATCATTAAGCCGAACTCACACATCAATGTAAGAAGAGGATTCCAAAGTCTTGTGAAAAATGTATCGCAGGAAAAAAGAACGCCTTCGGAACAAAATGGTCAACCAGCTACAAATGATATTAAAGATACTCAATCTAAATTTCAGAAGCGCATTAGTGAACTTCAGCTTGAGAATGCTTTGAACTGGCCTAGAATTAAGAAATACCCCTACACTCTAACAATACGTCAGTTCACAGAGAAGTGGGAAAATTTGGCGTGTGAAGAAAGTGCTGATGAGTCTGAGAGCGTTTGTGTAAGAGGTATCACTCAGAATGACGCTACTTTCACTTATATCCTGATCAATGATAGGAAAGTTAATGTCCTGTCGAGTCATGGGAACACGACTCATCTTCATGGATATTCAACAGGATAGTAAAAAGTTACAGATTATGGCTAATCTTGGTATTCTTGTTAAAAAATCAAATGTCTCTGAAAACTCATTTCAGCGTCTGTATCACATTGCCCACAGAGGAGATTATATCTGTAGGCCTCCAACAAATAATTTCGACTTTTTTAATAATATTTTATATAGCTGTCACTGGCTTTGCCCACCGTACAAGAAATGGAGAGCTATCAATCATGGCTGATTCAATTCCTGAGATAATATCCCCGACACTAAGAAGTTTACCCGTGAGCTTATCAAACCCAGAAACCAGGATTCGAAATAGACATGTGGATTTTCTAATTAACAAGAGGCTACAACAAACTATACGGATGAGGTCTCACATAATACAATATCTCCGAAATTTTCTTCTTGAAAACAAATTTATTGAGGTCCAAACCCCCCTTATTGCAGATAAAGCCAGTGGTGCTATCGCCAAGCCTTTTATCACCACCTCCACAGTTATCTCAAACAAGGAACTGGCCTTACGTGTCGCACCCGAGCTATGGCTGAAAAGGCTTATAATCGGAGGATTCGATCGAGTCTTTGAGATAGGGCCTGCTTTCCGGAATGAAGGTTTTGATCAAATTCACAACCCTGAATTTACGATCTGTGAATTCTACCAAGCGTTCGCCAGTCTCAAAGAACTTATCGAGATGACGGAAAGCTTATTTTTTGGCTTGGCCAGAGCTGCTCAATCTTTACAAAAAAATTATCTCGTTGATCTCCCCGAGATAGATACTTCAGCCTTCGAGTTACCTTTTCGACGAATAAAGTTTATCCCTGCAATAGAATCTGCTCTTGGGGAAAAACTTCCTGACCTAGCATCTCACAACGCAGAAAAAGAAATCCACAACCTTTTTCTCAGGCATAAAATTAAAATCTGTTCTTCAACATCACTCCCTTGCCTCTTAGATAAACTCTCTGCTCTCTACATTGAACCACTATGTACTGGGCCAACTGTAATAACGAACCACCCCGCTTGTATGGCTCCTCTAGCAAAATCTTTTCTTGACCCAGAGTGCAATCAGTTTGTATCTGCTAGAGCTGAAATCTTTGTTAATCATCAAGAACTTGCAAATATGTATGAAGAGGAGAATTCGCCAATAGAGCAACGAAAAAAGTTTAAAGAACAAGCTAATTTCAGGGACATTGAAAATGATAGGCACGTCGATGAAAGTTATCTCTCTGCATTGGAATGGGGTCTTCCTCCAACTGGGGGATGGGGTTGTGGGATTGACCGATTAGCTATGTTGTTCACCGGTGCTGAAAGAATCCAAGAAGTACTGAGTTTTGGAAGTTTAAAAAATGTAGTCAGTCTGGGGAACTTTTCTAACTCTGATAAAAATTGAAGTAGTCCAATGAGATGTTAGTCAGTCTATGAAGATAAATTTACTAGATTTATTATAAAATTATTCCAATGAGATGTTATCGGGAACGGAAAATATGGTCTTAATTGACAAAATGCCGGAACGAACCCTCTTTTCGCTCAACTCACCTATCAGGTCAACGTTTGGTTTGCTTGATCTCAAATATCTCTATCTATTGTCTGAAATTTCTACTTGGCAGTATTGCTGAGTGCAATACAGGACGAAAAGTTCAAATTTTTGAAGAGCCTTTGTCCTCAGTGGTGATAGCTTCCGATTTATGCATTTTCGTATCAGCTTTTAAACTGGCCGACATGAATGTTTTTACTTCTCTCAAGGCTGGAACTGCAAATTCTTGAAAAGAGTTTCGGAGGTACTTTCTCATATCTTATCAAACATTACCTACTGAGGATTACCTTTGAATTCTGACCCTAAGGAAACAGCTGGCATCACCAAAATTATTTAAGCTGATCTCTTTATTCAATGCGTCTGTCAGACCTTGTAATGCTTCACGATCTTCGCCGAAGAGGAGAAAGTCTTCGATGTAACAAGCGACTATGATCTTGGTAGTCACTTTGAGATAGACAGCATTATCGGAGAAAAGGGGCCGATATTCCTGTAGTATTTTCTATCTGAACTTTTTCTGTCAGAACACACCTGACTATTTCAAACTATAAAGTGGACTATTGATTTCAATGACACTTCATTTTGCATAAATAAGCTTGTCCGTAATTTTTGGGTTTATTACAAAGCATTCTTCCGACTGAGAGGGTCGCTAAGACAGAATTTTACGATAGATAAAAATCCTAAGAAGTGCGTGAAGACTATGTACATAGAAAAAATTGTCTTATGTAGATGTCTTGATGCACTCCCCCGAATTTTACCGAACTCTATAGCATATTCAATTCTCCATATCGAAAGAAGACGCTTGAACCATTTTCCAAGCTATTGAATATCCTGACTTTATCAGTTAGTTTCTTCTTATGTGTTTCTACCTCTTGCTAATCGATCGTTATTTAAAGAAAGCTGATATCCAAAAGCTTTCTCCCACTCTGGAGAATTATTTGGATGAATTGGCTCTGATTCAGGCTTTTCTAGGTTTCCCAAACCACCATGAACACAAATATTTTTCAGAGCATGGCAGTAACGACGAAAGATCTCAATCTTATTTAAAAAGGCTTTTGATTGAAATCCAGAGAAGTAGATCGATTTTTTTCCAATAGTAATCGGACCTCAACGAGTGAAATTATGGAACTATTTAAATATCTTGCTATATCTGAGATTAAATCTATCAAACCTCATAACTGATTCTAATGGAATGAACTTTTGATTTCAGAGGACCAGAGATCTTAATATGTTATTTTGAGATCGTTTGAGACTCTAAGTATCAAAAATATTGGCCTGGATCAAGAGCCTGGTTTGATGAGTATCAAATCGGACAAGCACGAAAGCAGTGCCAAAATTAGTTCATATACTTCCTCAGTTTCACATCGATAGTTTAGATATCACGTATTTATTCTTTCGAGAGTGATCTGCTCAATTAGGGCAAACGCATCCTGAGTGATCTAGGTTCCCGTTACCCAGATCTGATGCTTGTCCATTTGAAGACACCAAATATAATATCACATGACGGCTAGAAAACCAGCTCCCAGTCACAACAAATCGGGCCTTGCCCATTAAACTTGAACGGCCTTTTTTGAATTAATCTCTACATTGTAGACAGTACTTCCACTGCTTGCTGTTTAAGATATCAAGGCAGTATAGTTCCAATTAGCTCCAATCCATCTGATACTATGTAAACTATGAAAATCACAGCATCAGATAATTGATTAACCATCGGCTTCGCTGGGAAATCGGTAAAGAAAGTCTTTTTCCACTCAAAATAGCTCGAAGACCATAAGAAGGTTTCGTTTTTCTTATTTTCAGCAGTAACAATCAATCGCTTTTTTAAAATTTCCTCCTGCCTTTTAATTAGTAACTATCTAATCCGCTTAATTATTAGTTCTAAATTTTGGGCAATGGGAAATCAGATCTATTGGTAAGCGAGAATTTCTTTCTTGTTTCATGAAATTACACCAGAAAGCTTTGGATAGCAAGAATATGGTTTGAAATAATATTTTTGGCGACCTGCTTCTTCTGTAGCCTAACCCCTCAAGGAAACAGCTTCGTGAGAAAACCTTGACAAATGAAAAAAAGATGAGGACACAGAAGCATAAGAAACATATTTAAGCCAACAAGTCCACGAGGACGAAGGGGGCCAGAAAAGGCTCCAATTAATTCCAAAAACAAATAGCAAAAAAGAGTTAGGTGAGTGCGAAAACCGAGTTAATTTTTTTTCAATTACAGCTGCTTCAGAAAAAAAAACATTTTTGCTTTTGTACTTGAGATATTAGACTTTAAGAGAAGGGCATTACTTATATAACTAAAATACTAAATACTAACCAAAGACTCATTAATTTGGCTTGTTGTTATAATTACCTAGTTTGGTAACATGGCTGAGGGTCGGATGGTGTAGTGGTATGCCATCCGGGCTGGCCTTCTAAGTAGAGTTTGGGTAGCCTTGAAACCTGCCCCACTTGAGACGGAAGACCACTGGTTCGAATCCAGTAGACCCTACCTTGTTAAGGAGTGATATGTATACGATGATGGAGGTACACTTGAACAACCAAAGGTTTTTTGAGAATTTTCCC
>JAHYSP010007410.1:0-13029 GCA_019455505.1 Pleochaeta shiraiana | reverse complement strand
TTCCCCGTGCGTGTATAGTATTTACAGGGGTGGCGCTAAGGGTGCTTACAGGGCTGCTATAAAGCTGAATGCCTATGATTACATATCATAGGCTGCAGGATAAATTAGGCTTACAAGCCGTCACACTCGAGACGAGCTACTGGTATTGAGGAAAACTTTGTCGGAACTTTTGGATAAAAACTGGATAAGAGTAAGCAGTTCTCCAGGAGGTGCCCCGGTGCTATTTGTAAGAAAGCCAAACGGTGGTTTAAGATTCTGTGTTGATTACAGAGCTTTAAATGCAATAACAGAAAAGGACCGTTATCCATTACCCTTAATTCGAGAAACCTTAAAAGTTATGTCTCAGGCTACTTGGATTTCTAAAGTAGACGTTAGGTCAGCCTTTCATAGGCTCAGAATAGCCAAAGGTAATGAATGGAAAACAGCATTCAGGACCAGGTTCGGTGTATATGGGTGGCTTGTTACATCTTTTGGCCTAGCAGGAGCCCCTGCTATGAACTCGCAGTATGCGGAGAGATAAAAGATTAGAGTTGGATTTGAAGTATATAAGAAAAGAGTTATCTTGGGACTTAGTTGACAATGATGAAAGAGTTGTATTTTGGATGATTTTATTAATGTTTTACAGTTTATATTAAACAAGCTTAAGGTGATGTGAAACTATGTACAGGTATTTATATTGAACNAGAATATTCTAGAATATTCTTTACTGATTGACAGGGTCTAATATGTTTACCCCTTTTTCCCCCTGTATGCTACATACTGACGGTTTCAACCAACCCAGATGTGATCAGCGTTACTTTCATAACACCTGCTACATTCCAACGTTGGATTAACCGAGTTCTTGGAAATCTTCTGGGAGTAACCTGTGCAGCGTATTTGGATGATATTGTTATATTCTCTAGTGGCACGCTTGAGGATCATTGGAGTAAAGTGCATGAAATATTGTCTTGCCTCACCGGGGCCGGACTGAAACGACCCTAAAAAATGTGAATTCGCTTCAAAAGAAACAAAATACTTAGGGTTCATAATTAAAGTCGGTGAGGGTATAAAGGTCGACCCAGAAAAAGTTCAGGCTATAGCGTCGTGGGATATCCCTAAAGACATCAAGGGTGTCAGGAGTTTTCTTGGATTTGCAAACTTTTATCGGAATTTCATAATAAATTTTGCAACTTTGGCTGGCCCCTTGCAAGAGTTAACGAGAAAGAATGTCACCTTTCGTTGGACTATAGACCATCAAAATTCCTTCGAGTCTCTTAAAAAACTTTTCATTAACGCTCCGGTACTAGCTATGTGGCAAGAAAATAGATCTACAGTGTTAGAAACCGACGCTTCTGGATGGGCTACGGGTGGCTGTTTATCACAATATGATGAGACTGGTCACGTACACCCAATTGCATAATTTTTCAAAAAAGTTATCTCCAATTGAGTGCAACTATGATATCCATGATAAAGAGCTTTTAGCGATTATAAGATGTCTTAAAGAATGGAGAGGTGAACTTATGGGACTAGAAAGCCCATTTGTTATCTTAACTGATCATAAAAACCTACAATACTTTATGACTTCAAAAAAATTTGTTGAAAGACAAATAAGATGGTCACAGTTATTGTCAGAGTTTAATTTTGTACTGAAATTTCGCGCGGGGAAACATGCCAGTACCAGATGCGCTGTCAAGAAAAACGCAAGACGTTCCAATTGGACAGGATGATCCGCGGTCGAAAGAAAGAAATTTTCAGTTGGTAAAAAATGAATGGCTAGTGCCACTTGTACCAAATAATGCAATCGATATTAATTATATCAAGATGCCATCACAAATAAAAATACCTAATGGAAATGCTATTTTCACAGAAGGTTTATTGTAAGATCTCTGGAATAAAGGGATTGAACATGATAGAATCAATTTTTTAAAATTATATAAAACCATCTGGAAAAATGAAAATTCATTTCCATCAGATATGATAATTAAAGTATCTAGTTCAGAGTGCGAATTAGATCCCAGAGGCGCTCTTTGCTTTATAAAAAGACTATGGGTACCGGATTTTGAACCTCTTCAGACTATACTGATACAAAAATCACATGATTCACATGTCACTGGTCATCCAGGACGTAACAACACATTTGCAATTCTTTCGCGTGACTACTATTGGCCTGGATTGAGCCAAATGGTAAGACAGTTTTGCAGAAACTGCGACGTATGTGGCCGAACTAATGTCTGGTGATCAAGAAGGCAGGGACTACTCCTTCCACTACCTATACCAGACAGATTTCATAGTGAACTATCGATAGAATTTATGACAGATCTACCTGTTAGGGACAAACAGGGTGCGCGATTCTTGATGGTGATTACAGACAGGTTGCTCAAAAGTGTCACTTTAGAAGCAATGCAATCCATGGCTGCCGAAGATTGTGCTAGACGTTTTATCAATTGTCATTATAGATTTCATGGATTTCCAAAGGCAATAACTTCGGACAGGGGCTCAAATTAGGTTGGTGATTTTTGGAAAACTTTTTGTGCAATGGCAAATATAGAACAGAGATTATCTACAGCTTTCAATCTAGAAACTGATGGATCAACAGAAAGAATGAATCAGGAAGTGCTTGCATACCTGAGGAAATTTTTTTCTTTTGCACAATATGATTGTGTGGACTTGTTGCCATCAGCTCAATTGACTATTAACAATCGGGACAATTCAGTCTCGGGTTTTAGTCCTTTCTTCATTTAACATGGATACCATGTTTCACCAATACCGCAAACTCCAAATCATAAATGTGACACACACACAACGCCAGCAAAGAGAGCCGAAAATTTTACTAACCGTCGTAAAGAAGCCGAAGAGTATGCATCAGCAGCAATGGCCTCAGCACAGCAACAAATAGAAGAACAAGCAAACTATAGAAGGAGCCCAGCACCGCTATTTCGGGTAGGAGATAAAGTTTGATTAGATCTAAAGAATATTAGAACGCCTCAACCAAAAACAAAAACTTGCATGGGTAAATGCTAAGTATACCATAACAAAAATAATCTCCCCACATGTGGTTGAACTGGATGTACCCTCAAGGATTTTTCCTAGATTTCATGTGCAGCTCGTAAAAAAGCCGAACGAGGAACCACTTCCATCGCAAAAAAGAGATAATATCCAGCCGCCGCCAGTTTTTCCAAATGATGAAAATTCGATGGGCGAGAATGCACCAGAACAATTCGTTGAACGAATTATGAGGGCCGAAAAGTTTCGTAGAGGTAGAGGATGGGTACGCAGGGTACTCGTAAAATGGAAGAATTTTGCCGAGCCAAATTGGGAAGACCGCTCTGATTTAGAAAATGCAATTGCTTTGGACGAATTTGAACAAACTTACGGAAAAGGCGATAGTGTCGGTGAGGAAGAGGGTGCGCGACAAGTTAAATCACCCAATACCAAAGGAAAAAAGAAAAAGAAAAAATAAATGGAAGAGCTAAACGGGGAGGTAATGTGACGGGCTTTGCCCCTGCTGTTGACTGGGTTTCCCATGTTACTTCACAGATTGTCTATCGAGACCAACTAGAATACATGGAGCTTTCACCAAATTAAACTCGCGTCAGATTCAAGCAGTACGAACTGTTTGGGGGATTGCCTGGGCTCAGGCTCACGCTTTTCTTCAGTCATCAGACACACTCCCACAATCAAAAAAATCCTGCTCAAACTACAGAGCCACCAACCTGAAATATGGAGATTATTGATGACGAGGAGGAGGTTTAGATGCCGTAACTCCCAAGGCCTTCGTTTCCACAAGACCGGCAGATAAATAACAAAGAACCTTTAGGAAAATATTAAGAATCGCAAAATCGGCCTTATGGCGCTCAAAGGCTGAGAACGCTAAAATCCTACCATCTGTCTACAGAATTTAAATGACACAAATCAGTCCTATCGTACTCATCACCACTTCTACAGCGCCCTAGTGGAGAAGCGAGCAACAGCCAGGACAAGGCGTCACTTCTCAAACCTGTCCTCCTAATTCGAAAACCAAACGTAGAAGAAATTCTTTCAGATGTGCCCACAGTTCCCAAACGCATTCTGGAATGTTCCAATATTACAGACTACAAAATTTATATTGAATGTTATGAGCCTGGTTGGCGCATTTCAATAAACCTCATCAAAGATAATTCATCATTTCTTCTACCATCTCTATCAAAGATTTCAAGTCAGGACTTGCTATTTTCACGGAAAAATCAAATTTTCGATCATGGTACAACTAACTCATGGTACGTTCTACCTCGAGGAGCAGGGCTATGGCCACATACGTATGATGATACTAGAAAAAAGACTCGCCCAACTTCAGTCGTCTTCGGTGATAAATTCTCTTTGGGGAAACTACAAAACTCCTACGATGAAAATAATGGTTTAGTACATGTCCTTCTTGTTTTTGCAGTTTGTTCAGAGTTGCAAGAAACCGTAAGCTCTGTCGCTGATGTCCCGGAGTCAGCAAGAGCTGCTATAAAACTCTTGAAAAATAGATTTGACCATGAGACGACAACATCAACTTTGTATCTTTTTTCGTAGTTTTTCGACCTAAGAATGTTAGAAGGAGGAGCGTTATCCTCTCATTTGTCAAATTTTGAGATAGCCTTTCAGCACATTTTGTCAAGATGTTCTCAGTCGAGAAGGTTAGAAGCTTGAGCTCTAAAAGACTTTCTTTCTGTGGGGCTAGTAAAATTATGTGTTTGTTTCGATCAATACCCCCTTCATATTCAATTATTATTGATAACCTCTCAACAAAAAATCACCTAACTTTAGACCATATTAATTCTCATCTTCGGTATCTACTTCAAAAGAAAAAGTTAAATATGGACCCTTTATCAAAGGACTACTTTGTAACCAAAGATAAAAACTCGGATTAAAGTAAGAAAAGACTGTAAGCTAGAAACTTGGAGTGTTCTTGGTGTAAGAAGTGGGGATTTCACGTTAAAGGACATTCACACCGTTACTGTGATAGATTAACAGCAGAAAATTCTGAGGGAAGAGGGAAGGAAAAGTCGAAATACAAAGGCAAATCGAACGCTGTCATTAGCTCAGTGAATTATCCTCAGGATAATTATTCAGATTCCGATAAAGCCTTAGCGATCTCAAGTGCATATGCTCCGGTTCATTGAATTTTAGACTCCACTTCTACTACACACATGACTTCTCAGCGACATTTGTTCACCTCTTTTTCTAAACGGACAGGAACTGTAACCATTACGAGTGGAATGGAGATATCTGTACTTGGTTCTGGGAATATTTCATTAAGCCTGTCAACCAGCTTTAATCAAGTTGTGGCTGCAACACCGCAAAATGTATTATATGTGCTCGACCTTAAAGGCGGGAATTTAATTTCATTCAATAATTTGTAAAGCTGTGTGCATTGTTTGATCATCTTCAACAGGAGAGGACAAAATGCCCGCTATAATACTCCGAGAATGCTAGAATGTTATCAGAGTTAGTGTCTGCTCTCTCTTTCGACAAGGTGTTCAACTAGGGGTCCATCCCAAGGTGTTCAAACAAGCAAAAATTATAATGATCCCAAAGAACTGAAATAGAGACCTGGCTCTAGCTAAATCTTTCCGCCCCATCGCATTTCTCTCCTACTTGTGAAAAGATATTAAACGACTCTTCGCTAGCTAGCAGAATAATCTTCTTGGCAATTAAAAATAAGGTACTTGGACGTTATCATTGTGGTGCAGTTCCGAAGCGCTTCGCTGTAGATCTGACAACTTCACTTACCACTGACATCCTGACAGCATAGGAAAACAAGCAGGTAGCAGCCATAGAAACCATAGATGTGAGAAGTGCTTTCGACGGGGTCCCCCATAATCGCCTAATTCTCCGTCTTAGAACCCAGGGATGGCCAGAAAATCTTGTCCGGTGGGCAGACTCATTCATGTCTGATTGATCAGCTACAATTACCATAGACGACTACGTATCTGAAGAATTTAACCTTAAGTGTGGGCTACCTCAAGGCTCTTCAGCTAGCCCAATACTTTTCCTTCTCTACATTGAGCCTCTACTGAAGTCGGCTTCTGGAATTAATCTAGGGTACGCTGATGTTATGTGGCTACTGGCGAGAGCCCGCACTATTTCAGAATGTAGCCGGGCTCTCAAACATCCTTTAAATAAAGTCCTATCACATGCAATAAACTTGGGCATCCCATTCGGCAGTGAAAAAACAGAAATGCAGTTCTTCCATAGACAACGGGAAAAGTCCAAAGAGACCCCTCTGAAGTTTGGAGAAAACACAATGCTTCCAAATGACAACACACGATGGCTGGGAATCTTTTTCGATCGCAAATTAATATTCTGCATGCATATCAATCACGCATCAACTAAAGCGCATTCGTCCCTGACCCATGTGAGACAGCTATCTTCAACGATCCGGGGTCTTAGTCCTCTTTTGGCACGTCAGGCTGTACAAGCCACCGCCCTGACTACTCTTTTCTATGGCATAGAAACCTGGGTAGCCCCAAAAGATCATAAATACATTGTCGGTCGCACACATTAGATTTTAAACCAAGCCGCAAAAGCCATCTTGACGGTATACAACATCATGCCAGTAGCTACTCTATTTCGGGAGACCGGGTAGGCTCCTATAGAAGCATGGATGCACAGAATACAAGATTGATTAATAGTCAGGGTAGCAGCCTCAGACACATGGCACCCCCTCCGTAAACGCTGGGATATACCTCATATTACATGGCTCAGAAGACGAGTTTGAGTCACGCTTTCAAGCTTCCCAATCAATGCCCCCTCAGATTTACGACCACTTGATTTATCAAAATTGAAGACTGAAGCCGTGGGTAAATTAGCAATTATTCGAACTTTCTCAGAATAGCAGAAAGCAATTAGATCTATGTGTCTTTTAAGACGGCTCAATAGACGCAAATGGTTCTGCGGGGGGAGGATATGCGATTTATCGTGGCTACAACTATCAGGATACTAGGAATCTGTCCTGTGGCAGATAGGAATGATTTTTAGAAATATTGATAATTCAGTAGAAATTGACCTAATTCTTTAAATCATCTAAATGAGCTCTCTATATATACATTTCTTATGATTTCCTTCTCCGAATCAGAAATACTCTCTCGCGCTCCAAATATGACAGCTACCAAAAATAGAAATAAAATCATCATCTAAAATAAACTCAAGAACACCAAACAGATCATGAAATGCCTAATCTAATCTCTTGACTCAATTTTAACAACCATCATGTCTGCTCATAAAACTTGTTTGGCTGCGGTTTTGTCAGTTAAAAATATCTTATTCTCATCGTCCTCTTTTCATTGGGTAGAAGGTGATAAAGTCAGCTTTAAAAGTGGGGTATTAGTTCTATTTTAAGACAACCACCAATCGGAGTCCAACATATTCGATAAATCTGTAACCATCATTAAGAAATCATGTATTTTTCTGTTAAATGATTTGTCGACAAGATTTATACCTAAATTGGGTTATTAGGCGATATGATATGCATCTTAAAATAGTAACCGATAAAGTTATGTATCTAACAATAACCTACTATCATTAGGCTCAGTCATTGGATCTTCTGCTGAGGTCTATGACGCCGAGATTGCTGCACTAGTCATGGGAACCCGAGCCGCTCTGTCAACTGCAGAGGCAACTCTAGCAGAAAATATCAACGTACCTCTTGATAATGAAGCGGTAGCAATCCTTTTATCAGAAGAATCTATTGCCTCTTCAAGCTATGATTACCTTACACTCTTCGATCTTAGGGGAAAATGGCACACTAGACCGCGCGGCACTAATTGCCCCCATACTACGGGCAACATCAACGTCAGGTGGTGCCCTGGACACTCAGGCATTATTGGAAATTAGAAAGCTGACGCTCTTGCAAAAGAGGCTTGTGAGATAGAAATAGGGCTTGACTCTTCAAACATTACCTAACGTTCTCTAAGAAAGATAAAGGGGAGATACACGCATGACAGGACATTCTACTTCGAAATGAATATGCCACAAAGATAAAGAAATCTGGAGCTAGAGGCAAAAGAGGGAATCCCTTCTATACTTAAACTTCCACGAGAAACACTAGGTCATCTTCTGGCGGCTCGAACTTGACACGGCTATTTTTCACAATACCATACGCGTTTTAACCACCGAAACGCAGAACACAATTTCATCTGCGGCTCTCTGAAGTCGCCCAACCATTTCTATTACTGTCAGAAAGGACGCCAGCTAACTCCGCTTAAATTAAAAAGGAATACACGGACAACGGGCTATCAAATGACTATTAGGCACGAATGAAGGCGCTGAGGCTTTCGCAGACTGGGCGCAGAAATCTTGGTTCTTCGCAGTCTTTGATCCGAGAAGGGATCTGATCCGGAGGGAGATGGCTTGAGGGAAGATAAAAAACTCAAACATTTGGCACATTTTCCCCTAAAATTATGTCATTTTCAAACTCGAGACCTCTTCTTGTACTTAACAGGCTGGGTGACTGTCTACGCCGAGGCCTTACCATGATAAATTTGCGACCTACGAGTCTACAGAGATTTGAGGAGCCAGACTTCAGGGATGTAGCAACCTCACGCGTACTGCGCCCCCTGAGAGGCTGAACTAGCTCTAAATAGTTTCAGTTAGACGTTAAATGACACTTACTTTTTTGTCTTATTCCGAGGTCGTAAATGTACATTTAAAAGGAAATTTTCGGGAATTATTAACAGGGAGTCAGTATAGGGTCATGTCCTAGTATATTTTGAGAGCTTGATTACGCCATAATTAGCCCCGGCGACCAGTGGAGATTTTTTTCGATTTCCACTCATCATCGACTCATCACTATCGCCTCATCTTCGCCAACCATCGAAAGTCTAACGCCGAAAATTAAGAGCTAACTTTACGCCATACTAAGCTATAGAATATAAATAATCTTGTTGAGTGTTATGGCCTGTTGTGTTTACTTCGGTTTAATTACTGGTCTCAGTTAGCTCGTTTTCATTCACAACTGTCACGGTTTGTGTATTGATGCTTTAAGCAAAATCGAATAGGCAAAGGTAATGTTTATATTTTCACTGGCTATCTAATTTCGATCTAAAGTCTCCTTATATACTTGCTTTGCGGTTTCTAGAATATTCACCATGATTTGGTAACTTAACAAATAACAAACAAAAGAGAAGTTCTGAGCCTTGCCATCGACACCTAAAATATTCTAGCTATTTCCAAGCTGGCTCGTGCACTTAGTGACCGAGGGGTGTGCTAATAATATTGTGGGCTGCAGGCCTAATATGGATGTAAGACATCCTGGTATTACACACCAAACTATATCTCAATAGTCACGTGACAACGAGATCGTTTTAATCCACTGACTGCGATGACCATCGTAGGCTGCAGGACCAATACAGGGCCAATACAGGCTTACAAGTCGTCACAACAACATCGGTTCCGTATTTTCGGTCTCATTTTAAGTTTTGACTTGAATTTTATTTAAAGTTGATTCTTGGTTTCAGTCAGCGATTTTAAGCGACAGAGTCTATCGCTTTGTTCTATGTCTCAGCCAGCTTTCAACTTAGGGAGAATCTCGTGTTTCGTGACTGGTAGAGATTAGGACTCAGGTTCATCACGATAATGCCTGACAAGAGTAGTTTTAGTCTAGCTTGAGATCTGTTATATGAAAGAAGAAAACTCCATAGATAGCTCCCCATTTTTGCATTCTGTACCATACCTTAAGTTAGTTTACCTAAATCAACTTATTTCTAGAATAGATTCTTTTCTTTAACTCAGTCACTTTACTCAATCTTTTACACCTATTCCAGTGGTCTTGTCACTCCATCCCTTTGGCACGCGCACCCCATTCCGAAGACGAAGGATACAAGTTATTCCTGTGTAAGTCGTAACATAGAGGTTTTATTAGAGGGTTAGTCGAATAGCAGAATTACGGAACTATTTTACATCGAACTGACTGCAAGAAATAGGTGAGTAGTTCACAGACACCTTCGATAGGTCGCAAATAGTCATCCAGACCCAATTCTAATCAGCGTATTTAGGTCGGTTCTTGCTCGGTTAATCGTTTATTGATCTAGCTAATATCAATTCAGGTGATGGCACTTAAAAATGCTTCACATAAACGAGAAGGAATTGCCTCTTTGCTCAATTTGACCTACAGACAGTTGGGCTACATTATAGCAAGATGGACTTTTACTACCTCTAAAAAACCTAATGGACGACGTAACCTCACTCAAACTCAAGCTGATGAGTTGGAGGCATTCGTGCGTCTCTATCGAAGGAATCGTCAGTTGACCTACCTTGAGTTAGCTTTAGAATTCAAGCTCAAGAAAACTGGTAATCATGCCATTCACAGTGCACTCAAAGATAGAGGATACTAAAGACACTTATAGTTAGCAAAGCCTTTCTTATTTGAAGACAACAAAGTAAAACGATTCGAGTGAGTCTCACATCATCTTGACTAGACCTATGATAATTGGTGATGGATTCTTTAGAGCGATGAGACATGGGTAACTGATGGTAGTAATCGGGACATGTACGTGACGAGAAAGGTCTATCAAATTTCAGTCATTAGTCAGGATTTAGTTTGCTAACGATATTGTACAGCCTGGAGATGAGCTTGAAGACACCTACCTCGTTGATAATTCTAAGAGAATGGGGTGGATGTTTTGGGGAATTTTTTCTGGAAGTCAGAAAGGACTTTTCCTGTTCTGGGAAAAAAGTATGGCGTCAATAAGCGCGCAAAGGTACTATGAGCGCAAAGCTCTTCTTGTCGCACGTCATATTGAGGTGAATCCCAGACTATGGTTTTTGCTGGACAATGCTCCGCCGCATAAGGCACCCTTTACACAAAACAGACCTGGGCGATAACTATCGAGCCCAGGAATTGATCAGTTTACTCTCCAGATCTTAGTCCAGCAGAGGCGGCGTGGAGCAAGATGAAAGACTCCACTGAAGTATATTATCCAGATCTCGAAAATGGGAGAGAGCAGTTATCCGAGGACCTTCACAGGATCATTCAGGAGGTGTGGGACTCCACTGATGGAGATTTTATAGAAAAGCTCATCCAAAGCATTCAGAGGAGATTTCAGGCAGTATTTTTAATGATCTTGAGTTAGTGTATGCAAGTACGTTGTCAATGAGGTAGCATAATACAATTGTGCAATAAATTTAGATCACTTTAGACCATTGTTGTAATATCGCTTATTTTGACATGGGGTTTAATAGGGTACAGTGGTATCAGGGAAAGTTCTGTATAAAGTGTGAATTTGAGTTTTTATGGATAGGCCCTGCCCAAAACATGGGCACCCATGGTAATTTTGTCCGCTAACACCAATATGGTTAGCCTGACAAACTAGATAGTTACCCCGCTTTTACTTTACCGAGCTCCCACACATCCCAATTTTCTTCTCAACCAATTCACTTCTCACCACCTTCTAAGGCAATCATCTTCGAGGACTCAGTCGCCCGAAAACGAAGTACAATTTTTTTATTTGTTTCAAAAAATTAAAATAAAAAAAAAGAACTCTGTCGACAGAAATTCTAACTCGGGCGCCAAACACATAACCCAAGAGCAAATAATAGCAGTTCGAACGTTACGAGCCGAGAAATATCCCTTTAAACCCATCTCAAACGCTCTTGGTTTGACCCATCGTCAAGTCTAATATTGTTGTACGATTGGAAATGTGGCCCCGGCAATCCGCTCTGGTCGATCAAGGCACTATCATCTGCCCAAGTCGATGGGCTGGAGAGATTTGTAACTACGTCTATAGATACCCGAAAAATGACGTACTTTGAACTATCAATGAAACCATTCAAACACTGAAACGTCAGTGAGCGAGTAATACGAAGTGCCCTGTTTGAAAGAGGGTATAGACGCTACATAGCTAGGTTAAAACCCTTTTTGACCACAGAACGAAAGAAGCAGAGGAAGAAATGGTCACAAGCACACCTGGACTTAATGGTTGATGAGTGGAGTCAGGTACTCTGGACTGACGAGATATGTGCTTATGGTGGCCAACGTAAGAGCTTTTGGGTAATAAGTAAGGTAAGTAAATATGACAGCTCAATATAGCACAGTGTAGCACAAAGCATCTAAATATGTGAAAGACAAGTGAGAAGTTCCACACTGATTGTGTGGCACCTCGAATTTTTAAGAAATCTGGTTGGATGTTTTGGGGTTCTTTTTTTGGAACAAAAAAAGGCCCATTCTTGTTCTGTGATAGGAGCTGGGGTACAATTACTTCGGAGAGGTACACTTAGAGAATTGTACCTCTGATAGTTGATGTAATGAGAAGAAATCTAGATCTCTTATTGATGTAGGATAATGTGCCAAGTCATTCTGCACGGAATACCCAAGAATAGTTTCGGATTAGCGGCATATTACCGATTGAATGGTCTCCTTTCTTACCAGACTTAAATCCAAAAGAGAAATTGTGGAATTTCATGAAGGATTTCCTTCAAGAAAACTTTCCAAAAAGTTCCAATAGGCATCAGATACCTCGACAGTAACTCCGAAACATGATGCAGGCTGCTTGGGAAGCTTTTCCTACAGATTTTCTGGCAAGGTTAGTAGAGAGCATTGCGGCAAAATATCAAGCAGTTGTTGATGCTGGTGGAGGATATATTCCATATTGATATTTGTTCCAAATGGAGATTAAGTCGGCTCAATGTTTTTTTTAGTTTTCTTGCAACTTAGCATAACTTGTTTTATCTGGTTCTAGTTGTTCGTCTCAAAGAATGAAAATATAATAATTAAAACTCTAAAATATACTTAATACGTTTCACGGTCGGAGTGATATTTTCTCATACATTTTTATACTTTCTGGGGTGATCCCAGCCTAATAAGGTTCAGCGAGAATTTTTCTAAGGTGTGATACCCTGGTCAACATTTACTTTATACAGAACTTTCCCTAGTACCACTGTATATAAACGAAATGGTCTACCAATTGATTTGATTTGATTTTATTGTGCTATTTAAGTCTTAGACTATGTAACACATGTAGGTCCTCTCTGCCTACAGGCCAGATGTACCTATGCCTCAGGTAGTATACACCCTCCTATGCCTCCTCCACG
>JAHYSP010007409.1:9088-39816 GCA_019455505.1 Pleochaeta shiraiana | reverse complement strand
CCCCGAAGACGCGTCCTTCTGGTTCATACATGTATGTAAACTTATGGTACTCCCTCACTGGGATATTGAAAAAAAAAAAAAAAATCACTGTGGGTCCTAACAAACTTTGGTTTTCAATATCCCAGTATGAGTGTTGAGTTAGTACATGTGCGTACACCGGTGCAAGCATTAATTTTATACCCTGTCTCATGTCAATATACATGAGACAGGGTATAAAATTAATACCTATACCGGAGTATATATACACATCTACCGCGTTAGCGAAACACCATTTTTTTTTCTGGCATAACTGGGTCCAGATAAAAATCACGTACAATAGCAACCCCACTACGTGCCAACTACTTCTGACTGCAGTTTTGAGTAATAAGACTAATTCGAATAGCTGCAGAGGTGGATGATCAAGAGGATTTTCAAGAAGGGTTCCGGACTTGAGGCATGAAGATCGTAAATTAGAAAGACGAATTGGACTCGTTCCTCATACGATCGTTTACCTTAGAACATAAAATCTACAAATTTTCATCGGATATCCGTGTGAAAGTGAAGATTTCGACTCTCCAAGCTTACATAACTCAACGCCGTATGATTGTTTGCATTTGATTAGGACAATCACAGGGAGGTCTTCTAATTAACGTTCCTTGTATAGTCGGTGAATTCCGCATTAATACGACTCACGTCAGCCAAATTCACCAGCTAATGTTTGCCAAAACTAGCTCTTAATCGTCCACAACTGCAGATTTCTCGAATTAAGTAGTGGATCCGCCTCTTAAATATGAACGCTGTTGACGGTTCAGACCATTATCAAGCCACGACTAAAAGTTATTTATCTCAATCTAAATTTGATGGGTGACATTTTATTAACGATAAACAGATCCATCATCTTCACTCCTTGTAATTGTGCTAGACACTAATCCTCATGCCTGGTCACTTTTAGCAGAGACGCTCCCTCTATCGAAAGCCATAGCTAACCTGATTGTCTTTATAAATGCCCACTTGGCATTCAATAATTCAAATCAAGTGGCAGTTGTGGCAAGTCACTGTCATCGTGCTGTATGGCTTTACCCACGACCGCCCATGAGTTCAGAAGATACTGAAATGAAAGATTCTCCATGTGAGATCCTAGATAACGCCAAAAAGTATCATCCATTTGCGCTCGTTGAAAGTAGCCTTCTTGCTTCCCTTCGTGAATTGATAGCTTCAACTACAGAACGTGATGTATCATCCACTACTACAACTCAAATGGCAAGTGCGCTCACACTTGCACTATCATACGTAAATAAAGCTACTGTTAATTATTATGGAATATCATCGGATGTTGAACCGACTATTACTTCCTCCGAGACAAATGAAAAGTCCATGGACTTGCAGAGTCGAATTCTCGTTATTTCTGTTTCTGGAGACTTAGCGCATCAATACATTCCTATTATGAATACAACATTTGCTGCGCAACGCTTACGAGTCCCGATTGACATTTGCAAGTTAGCTGGCGACACTGTATTCTTACAGCAAGCCTCAGACTCGACAAAAGGAATATATTTGCAATTAAGAAGCCCTAAAGGCTTTTTGCAGTATCTCATGATGGCTTTCCTCCCGGACTTGGCAAGTCGAAAACATTTGGTTTTACCAACCCAAGAATCAGTTGATTTTAGGGCCGCCTGCCTTTGTCACAGTAAGGTTGTTGACATAGGGTTTGTTTGTAGTGTATGTCTTAGTAGTAAGTTTACTAAAATTTAATCAAGGGATGATATATTTCTAATCCTGATGAAAAGTTTTCTGCTCTCCTCCTGATGGAACAATTTGCTCAACCTGCTCTACACATCTTTCATTGGGAGATTATGGTTCAAAACCCGCAGTAGTCCCACGGAAAAAGAGGAAGAGGAAGAACATTAACGGCACATCAGAAAATGACGCTGCCAGAAGAAGTCCTTTTCCCGAAACTTAAACAATAAAACCCACCAGAAAAACCTATAATTCTATAAACGGTGCCGCTTCTAGTGATGATGAGATTTACATGAGGAACTCACTCTAGACTCACAACATATGGGTAAATTTATAACAAAGGATAAAATCGAATGAGTAGAATTCTAATTTTTTACCCACCCCATCCATCACTCGCGTATCCCTGTGTTTCTTTCCTAGCTTTTAGTTTGGATTAGTAAATATCTTTGAACTAATGTCTTCAACTTATGGTGGCATTGAAATAAAGATTGAGACACTTCTAAGAAGCCTTCAAGAAATTACCTAAAATATCTTGATGATTCTTAAATGAACCAAGAAAGTATTCTCAAGATATATACAGAAATATATGAAAAATTACTCACCAATTTTGAATGTCATTTAATCTTACAAAAGATTTATTTATTATACCACACTGACATATATAGACTTTTATGAATCGTTTTCTGTCTATGAAGAGAGGTTTAGTGAAACAAAAAGAACCGCTCATAAACTGTGAGGGAAATACTGTCCCAAAACAGGATAAATTTGAATCTGGCGATTTACCTACTTAGTCTGGCAAAATAAAACAAATGCTAGATGTGACAATCCCTCGAATATCAATATCTTTAGTAATAAATTCTGTTACGAAGGAGCAAAGTTGTGGTGTAAAGAAGAATACCTAGAACAAAACTTACGAAACTCCATCAAGTTCACATAGTTGATAATATAGACTACAAGAGCTTCGATCAGTTTTTTTAGATCATACCAAGCTTCACAATAAATACTAAATTATTAACACTTCAGTAGACAAGCGTTTAACAATACAACAGGATCAATTAAACAGCTTACTATTAGGATCATTTAAATTCTAAGTGGGTCATCTGTGCCTCGCCTTAGAAGGTCATCTTAAAAACGAACGACCTTTAATGGCCCAGTAAAGTATATTGCGTCACGTGCCTAGCCCGGAAACACTCCTTAGAAATAATATAAATCTCTATCACATGTTTGATATCCTTTACTAAGAAAATGCCATTACTGTACTTGAAATTTTAATTACACTGGTCTATTACACCTTGTTTACGAAATAATTTCATACTAAATTAAAGATGCCGTTGAGCTCATGAATCAATACAATTAACTTGAAATATTATGTAATTTGTATGATTAATAAAGGAAGTAATGATAATATATGTAACTATTGATAATAAATTGATGCAGATCCTCTATTTCGAGTCCAGGTTAGTGGCATAATTCGTTGATTCCTATGTTGTTGGATTTCCTCCACTAGACTACAGAATCTAGCAGAAGAATCTGAGATAAATTTGTCAAGAAATCTTGTGTTGCCACAGCATTCTTGTTCCTCGAAAATTTACATAACATGCCGCATCATTGTCTTAAATTCATCATAATTGTTTGTCATTGGAACCAATTTTTGCTCAATAAAAGCTAGTTGTTACGGAGCGGATAGTAAAATGGACGTTGCACATTAACACAATGCTACCAAGGTTTTATTATATTTTCCTATGGACTTCTACAATAGGAGATTAGCTACCTCAAGTAATCCTTAACCTGAAGGGAGTGATCTAGTTGTTATCAGTGATCTCTCACTTCTGGGTGTCCTTTATTTTCTTCATCAAATTACCCGACTGACCACAGTAATCTTCTATGAAGTATCACGTGACATGGTGTTATTTCGCAAGGCTCGGCCTGAAAGACAGCCCAGTCGTTCAGTATCGGGCATAGCCCGTAACACTAGTTGCGACTTAAATAATTAGAGGCTCATTTGACGACCATCAATAGGAATGTGGAAATATTACCTCGTTTCCAAACTTCTTCGACGCTGCTCATCAGTCTTGAAATTTCATCGACACAAGATCGTTGCTTCTGGCTTCCCATTCGAACTTGGTATAGTATGATTGTCATTTCACATCACTCTGATAGTAATTCTGCAAAAAACTTTTCGACTACTTTTCCATGTCAATTGAAGAGACTAATAACTCGGTAAGACTTTACTTGCGAGTAATCTATCTTTTTTGGTTTGTGTAATAAAATTCCTTTAGCTGTTAGTCATGCGTAAGAGTGATATCCCTGACGTGTACATTGTCATTCCAAAGCAGTAACACAATTTAAGTTCCATACTATAGGAGATAATGAGCTCTGAATTTCAGTCGGTCAGGCCCGAGTACTTTCTTAATGAACTGATGAAACGGTACTTCATACTCTCTGTCCTTACATACTTTTGTTTTAGCAATTTCTGAAGGGTTTTTAGGAGGTGGTGCTCAAAAATTGACGTCTTGCACCATCTCTTCCTTTCCCCCAGTAGTAACTGCTAATACTAAATCTTGAATACGAAGTACAGAAGTCAAAAATGTCAGCCATTCCTTTGTGTATTGAAGAGCCTTCCAGCGTCACTCGTTTTCTTTATTGTATTTCCGATGTTTTAGCTGCGTATTTTCAGGGGATGACTTTGGTGTGGAGATTTACGTGATATCTCCGAAACTTTCTTCGTATAGCGCTAAATATAAACGTTGAATCACTGATATCTTGGGACCACTATCTCTTAGATCTGGCACAAACTCGGGAGTTTTTTGAGGTGTAGATCTAGTACGGTCGTGTGTCTGGAGTTCTTTGATTGAGCATCAGTATCTAGCTCCTGGTGACTAATATTTTCGTTCACGAGCAGACGCTATCCATAGAATTCATTCCATGATATCTTTGCCCCCGTCTCTTAATCTTCAGTAATGTCTTTAATTGCCTATCCCGTAACTTCAGAATTAGGTCTCCAAGGCCCTATTTTGTTGTCCAGATTCTCTATGTCGAACAATTTAGGCTCGTGATCTGATGGCCTTGAGTAATCAGTTTCGATTATTGTTTAGTCATATGAATGGGACTGCATAGGCTGTGAAAGTCATGTAAAAATGATAGAAAAGATGTTCACTATTATTTTATTTAATTTTAAAGAGAATCTTATAAAAATTTGTCTCTAAACTCTCTCAGAGAACCTAGAATGTGATTAAAAGTTTCTGGTCTTCCTGGTGGTCAACATACACATCACTTTGGTTTCACTGGTAATTAATTTAGCAAATAAAGACAGGCTATATGTTGTGATATCCTTGTAAGATATTCCAGTTGATGCTTATGAATTAATGCATAATGATATTGTGCATTAGCATTATATTAATACAAGATATCTAAACAGCACTGATTAATAATTATGATACAGCATAATTGCTAAGCTTAGGGAAATAGAATGTGATAGAGCCGTTGAAATTCTACTAATTGGTTGAGTTAAGCATGGAATATATACATCCTGGATTATGTATAATCCATTTTATGTTCCACGCTATGACTGTTATGTATTTACTAATACGCTAGTTCGTATTGATAAACAATCGCTAATTTTTGTATTTTCTTATTCTGTAGAAACTAGTTGTATATAGTGCGCTTTAGCGTGGAGTGAGAGTAATCAACAACTCCCACCTATTTCCATCTACAGCCTCTTGATTGTTCCACTTGCCTCCAAGTTGTGATACATCTAGCCTAACAAGCTTTAAGACAATTCCATACTGCCCTATTCAATTTTCTACAAGAGTGAGGTGGAATCTATCGGATCACGTGCTTAGAATATTCTAGCACTCTGAAATAGCATATTCTTGTATCTTGAGAAAGTATTTAACGAGACATAGATCTTTCATAGAATTGTAGACACAACGATCTCATAAATAAATACAAAAAAGTCATGGATTATCTTCTGCAAGTAATAAGCACAACCGATACTGTTATCTACTGTGAGCACACTGCTTTCTACCTAACCTACCATACCTCCAGTTCATAAGACTATGTGCAAGGAAGTTGGTTACCCTGCACAAAGAATCTTGGTCTGAGCTTCAACTGAAACATAGTGAAAAATTACCTCAATAACAATTGACTTGAAGAATCAGTTTTGTGGTCAAATCTTAACAATAAACTATGACGGTAGAGGACCTGGGTCAGGAGTCTTCAAAGCTAGATCAAAAATAGAGTACCCTGGTATCTATTTAGGCCTAGTGGCCTTAGTCATGTCAATACTGATTATAAGATTGAACTGGTCGATTCTACTTTATCTGCCCTTTGTGACGACAGGTTGGGTTCCAATAACCACTCATTGTGACACAAATACGTGATATTTTGAGATGATTTAACTGACTCTCAGTTTAAATCTACTCACACATTCTTTATCGAACCATGGTTCAACTCATAAACTTTGGAACAATTTATCCATCATTCCAAAAGCTCTGAAGCTTTTGTGTTGGCGCTGGAAAATTATTTCATGTGAGAAGATTTTTTCTTAAAATGATTCCATGTATTTTTACATTCCAACAATCGGCCATTAATGGATTGAGCCTGCTGAAAAAAAAAAAAGCATTTACAGAGTACGGAAATAATTTATACCTGCCAATACAAGTTTTCATTTGGGTCGAATCTTTCGGCCACCCATAACTAAGTTTCCATTTTCTCCAATACGCGACATAACACACTTCGAGTTTTTCTCATTAGAATGCATCGATGCCAACGCAAAAGAGTCAGTATTATGCGCAAAATAAAGAAAGTAGCCACCAGGTGTTTTCTTCACAGCCATAACACCAAGAGCGCCTGCAGAATTACCCCAGCGAACACCAGGATGACCCATGAAATCAGTCATAACAAATGATTCTATAGCCTCCTCTTCTGTGGCATTAATATCAAAACCACCTCTTCCTCGTCTTGTGTTATTATAGAGCCTATCAGCACATTTTTGTGATGCCATTGTTGTTGCCATATGCTCTCCAGTTCCACTAGTCACTACAGCAACAGAGATATGGTCCTTATCACTCTCATCGACCGGAATTACAGCTGATCCTATTCCTACAAGGGCAGCAGGACCAACTCGTCCTCGATGTTTCATACCAATACCTCCAGAAGACGAGCCAGCGGCAATATTACCGAACATATCAATTGCAATGGCACCAACTGTGTCTGTCACTATATCTTCGGTAAGTTCTACTAATTTTGAAGATTCGTCCACGCAATTATGAAAAGATAGAGAGGGCTCATAAAGTCTCTGTGAATTTGATGTTTTAGTATCAGCTAGGGAAAAGGGGCATTCATAATTATCAGATTGTAAAATATCAACAGGTTTTACAAGAGTAGAATGCTTGTTTTGAAACATAGAAATTTCGTCTGGTTTTATTGAACCCTCCTCACTGGCTTGACTTTTACCAAGAAACGAGTTTGATTGAATGTTATCTGCTTGACTTAAACGAATGCAACGAGAACACTTAGATGAGTCATAATTCGAAGAGTCAATTTGAGTACGGGATCTAGGAGTATAAAATTTCGAAGTACTTCTAGGAGATGATGTCAAGCTTGCTTGCCGGGTAGACGGATCAAGGTGTGAAGAAGAAATAGGGGAATAACTAGAAGAACTCGATTGCTCTTCATTCCTGGTATTATTCAATTCAGTAGTTCTATTTTTATTTTGTAGATTAGTTTGCAAGGTTTCTTTGTAAGCTGTATCATATTCATCACAAAACTGGCTGACATTGTTTATGTCAGGTGACAATTTTTCGTTTTCGGCACGATTTAGATCTTCTCGCCAGCGAACGTATCGATCCCGGGCGTTTCTAGAGACTAACATATCGTTTGGTAAAACTAAAATTCCATGTTCCCACGCAAAGTCTGTGGCCCCTTGACCGACGAGGAGATTTGGGGGAGCTCTATGGAGGGAAAGGGATTTGCTAGACGAATTTAATATTGCCCTAGCAAGATTAATAGGATTTTTAACTTCTAGATCTTTTGATTAGCTTGAATAAGAAAAATATTAATGAGATAGACGACCTACGAGCTGTCGCTCCACAAGCTCCGCTTCTCCCCAGATGATCAACTATGGTCGCATCACATTCTACCACGCCGTCAATAGTTAGATTACTGCCGTACCCTGCATTTGTGATTTCTTTATCTTCTAAAACTTTTATGGCAGCTTCAACAGCATCAACTGCCGTGCCTCCGGCTTTCAAGATGCGTATGGCCATTCTAGCAGCACTTGATGATGATTAGTAAATTGTTCTACCCGATTAAATTTATGTAATGGCCAGATAATATGGAGGCATACCTATCACAAGCATCAAGGTGTGAATGTTGGTTCTTTGAGCTATGAAAGCCCGCTCCTGCATGGACAAAAATAGCTGAAACATTTTCTGTACTACGCAGTGTATTTTTCTTTTTCTTTAGAATATTCTTTGTGACCCCATCCATAGTTACTCGGGTCGTTAATTCGTGAAACACAGCTTAGATAAAAGATTCTCGAAATGATGAAACTTCCACAAGACCTAACCACAGCGTCTTAGACTCTGAGCAAGTGAAATAGCATAAAACTTTAATATCCAATTATTGATGCTCACAAATGTATTCCGAGGTACATTTGAGAATCTGCTGTAAAGAATGGCAAACTATTTTACGGCAAGTTGAAATTCTCGGGTTTCAGAATTGCAGGTCTTTCTGGCTCTGAGAGAAATGTAAAAATCTTGGAAAAAAAGAATCTCGGTCAGGTCAAAAATTTCGAGATGTTCTAGATGAGCTAGAAATAAACAAAAACGATTTCCGTTATGCAAAAGGGATTGAAAATGTTGTACGGTTACCAGTCTCAGAACTGTCCAAATTCAAGCTCAGTTCCGATGACTTTCAATTAAAATATCTGTAGGCCGTAATGAACATTTCCTCAGAAATGAACACAGATAAAGTGTAAGACGTGTGAGTTGTCTCAATAGGTAATGTTTTGAATATCTTAGGTTAGTTATTCGACCTGATTTTGTACATACAGACCTTTAAATTGACTACAAAACTAACGTCAGCAATATTTTGCAAGAGACATCAAAAATCGAACACTAAGTCTTAGTATTAGGCAGCTTGGTAGCCAAAGATGTAGTTAAAACCCTAAGTTTTCTGGTGATATTTAATACATTTATTATCCTCTTTGACTATCAGTTCGTCAAACGTGAGTAGTTAAGGAAAACGTACATGAAATGAATATTTATTCTGTAATAAAAGCGATAGACTAATTTGTGTATACAAACGATCGAAGGAAAAGAATACAAGATAAGTTTATAAATGAAGGAAAAGTTCAATTATTTTAATTCCTAAAATCTTTTATATAGATAGAAACTTAGTCGCCCATCGTACCTGCTTTACTATAGCTGACTTTTTGAATTTTTTTTTTTTTAATTTTTTTTAATTTTTTTTAATTATTATACATTTTTATACAGGCATACACTCGCACATCTTTTATCTTTGTACCGGAAACTTACTTCTTGACAACAACGCAAGTCACTAGATTAGTGAAGCTCACCCTGTCCATCGAATTTTCTCTGAAAATATTAGATAAACAATTAAGTACGGAGATTGAGGGTAAACATAGAAATTTTAGAATTCACGCCTTGGATCACATTATGTTTTATCGCAGTATAATCTCTCTCACAATTCGTATGCCTCAAATTTATACAGAAAGGTTGAAGATATCATCCTGTGAGGATCTTCAAGTAAATCTTTATTCAACAGATACTCAGAACTACGTTCAACGTTCAAAATTCTTGCATTGAAGAAAAATGGAGATTGAAGAATGAAGAATTATAAATATTACTCCTTTATATTTATCAGATCTCCATCCTTATTTGAAGCCATCAATCTCCATCCTTATTTGAAGCCATCAATCTCTCTACTTCATTCAATTCCATGTCATCTAAAATATTTCTGCTAATTCTAGACTATTTTCCCCTCTGAACAAATTAAATTAAGCAACAATGGTTCATGAGTCTTGAGTTTGTCTATAATTAAGATTTTTGTAATTAAGAAAGACGACAACAACATATCACATCTTAAATGATCATTTTGCGGACTAAAACTATTGGAGGATACTTTAATTATTGTGATGTACTCCAACCTTGAATTAGATTCCATTGGATTCTATTAATTCTATGAGATTCCAATTAATTCTTTCACAATCTATACTAATAACATTTATTTTTGGTGGCCCTACTGATTCCACTCTATACACTTCCAAGTAAATCTATGTAGTTCTATGTAATTCTATGAAGTTTTTTTTAAAGACACAGTGGCTAAAAAAAGTGATCGAAGAAATCACATATTCTGACAAATTTGATAATAACGTAACTACATACATAAAATAAAGATTAGCAGCTGTATATTAATCTTTAATCATTTTTCCATAGTTTAAACTTTTTTTTATAAAAAAAAACATGGATTTAGTATTCAATATCTTGGTCCTGGCATCTTAAATTATTCGACCATTTTTTTGTTGTCATTTCAGTAGTTCGTACGTCCTCCTTTTGCTTTCACTATGTTGTGAATATAAGGTATAACTTGAGCCTAGATGAATGAGAAAAATGTGATTCAATGTATTTATATCTAAAGATCATAACATTATGTACAGCCCTTTATATATTCAATATTCATAGATCGCGTATGCTGGTGATCTGGTCGCGTCTTGATGACTACTTTTAGGGCCTAGCGTATTGGTAGTGATTTTCATTCAAATCGAAGTAGATCACGTGACCAAAGACATTTCAATTCAGCAAACAACCACCGTCATCTGACTTATTTATGACACAATTTCAACACACTATTTAAATTCGCAATACAATACTGCATTCATCCTTTCTTCCATACTTCGAATCAATGATTGGCATAGATCTATGTCGATTCTAGACCAAACTTCATCTAGTTTTGCCCATAATTCATACATAACCTTTGAGGCTTCTGGGTACTGTTGTGGGCTATGCCCGCTCTAGTGATGCTGCTCCGTTCCGGCCCAAGCTCGTGGTTTAGTTTGCAGTATTGGTATAGTGATGCTTAGTCACAAATCATTCGAATTGCAAATCACTCACTAATAACACTAAGGTGTGGGAATAGCAAGTGATCTCGAATTTCCAAATCACTCGGGAAATTGCACTAGAAAATGTAGATAGCTAGAGATCACTAAGAGTAGATAACTTGTATATATACTAACCATCGCACGACAGTAGCAAGACACAGAAAAATATAACATTTTAGTAGCATAGCTACGTGCGGCGTCTATTAGTCTCTCGTCCCTTAACAGGTACTCACCAAGTCGCCGTTTGACCACCCCCCAGAGGTGCTCAATTGGGTTAAGATCAGGGGATTGTGAAGGCCAACTCATAGTCTTGATGCCCTTACTAGAAAGCCGATTTTTGGTGATAGAAGATTTGTGTTTGGAGTCATTATCCTGCTGGAAAATGATGTCAGCTCTGGTGCTTAAACCAGACTCAGTCGCGACTTGATCCAAATTTGGGACTAAACAAGCATCAAATATGCTTACAAGTTGTTCTGATTTCATTGTTTCATTGATACCGTCAATGCTCCCGACACCAAACCAAGATATGCACCCCCAGATCATAATACTCCCACCTCCAAACTTCAAGGTCTCATCCACGACTTCCGGACGAAAAGTCTTTGTGTTTGATATCCTGGCATACTTCATGCCATCGTTATTCATTCTATTTATCTTGGTCTCATCTGACCAAACAACCCTTTTCCAGTCGTCGATAGTCCAATTTTAGTGATCTAATACCCAGTCCAAGCGAGTTTTTCGTTGCGTTTGTGTGAGCCTTGGCTTTTTCATCTTTTTCACAGCTTTCAATCCCTGCTTTTTCAAATCGTTGCGAACTATCTGTGATGAAATTTTGTCTCCTCTTTCTTGATCGAGCCTTTTTTTTTTAATATCAACGGCTGTTTTGGCTTTGACGATAAACAATAGGTGTTTGATGGCTCGCTTGTATCGAGACAACAGTTTACGTGGTCGCCCCATCTTAGTTTTTGGCAGCTCATCAACTATTGTCTTAGGATATTTGATAACCGTAGATTTGCTACATCTTACGATATCGGTAATATCACTAGTTGCTTTCCCGTCATTCAGTAAAGTCGAAATGTAGGTTACTTGATCTGGTGAAAGCTTCTTCATTTTGGGACCTAGGCATAAGAATAGACTTATCACTGACTTATCAACTAATCTCTATTTGAGTCGACGAATTAAGTTGTTAAAAGAAATAGTTTGTGTGTCAGAAAAACTGCGTTTGTAAATAGTGGTTGAATCTTGCCATCTAAATTTTTGAGAGATCCGGCTTAGATTTTTCTTTTTTCTATGAAAATCAAAATCTACACATTCATCGTTCAAAATTCAGTCACATTTTAATCTATCTAAACTATCTATTGTTTAATAATCGATTGAGTCTTATTTTACCATAATTCTTCCGCATTCATTGACATAATAGCTGAGAAATCGATAGTTTTTTTAGAGTTTTTTTTTAAAAAAGAGATGATCTTCAGAGCCTTGATATATGATAATCAAAAAGTTAATCGAGAAGTTGAGAAGTTGAGAAAGGTTACTGGGGTACAAACCATAGGGTAGAGCTTCAAGATGATAGCAAAAAAAGTGGTCGAGTGATTGAAGATCCCAAGACCAAGATATTGAATACTAATTTCAAGATTATTGTAAAAAAAAATGTCAAAACTATAGAAAAATGATAAAAGATTAATATACAGCTTGTAATATTTATTCTATATATGTTGTTGTTACGTTATCAAATTTGTCAGAATATGTGATTTATTCGATCACTTTTTTAGCCGCTGTATACCTGTAGTAATATTATATTATATGTAGAAATTATACTAGATGAAAAGGGATAGTCATTTATATATATTTATATATATAGATGTAGTGTATTTTTAGATGAGAGTATTAGAATAGACAAGAATACGTACAATAAAACTATTTTGGAATAGATATTGATCTCGTTCCTCTTTCTCATAAACTCAAAACACATTTTCATCTAAACAGAAAGCTAAGTCTAGAGTACCGCCCGGAAAGTGTGTTGAAACCTTCGTAGTATTGAGTAGCTATAGATCTCTACTGAAATACCAGTCGATAAGATCTTGACATGAGGAGTGAGAATGTATAGCCGTCAAGTCCCAGAACAGATAACGTAAATTAAAACCATCGCAGACGAAGTATGGAGTGTCTGTAGAGCTGAGCAGACTGAGCGAGCACAAGTCCTTGCTGAATGGAATCCATGAAATTTGTCACATAATAATGGATTCTGCTTTGGACTAATTTTTTGCACTGAGGCTACTTCTCCAAATACTCTAAGACTTGTCAGGAATTTACTAGCCTTGGTTTCTGGTACAGAAATACGCACATAACCTTTGGGTTCGTCATTTAGTGTGCGTTGAGTCCAACCGACGTGTCGAATAGGAATAATGTCTCTAATATTTTCTAGCTCCTCCAAAAGTTAGCCATCCATAGGGTCAATAAAACCATCTAAACCCAATTTCTTCGGAATTGGCCCCGTCACAAACATCGACTATGTCTCTCGTCGTTATACTATAGCATTTCCAAAAGGGGTTTCAATAACTTCCATGTTCTGCATTATAGCTGCTCCTTTTGAAGGTGTTGGTGCTAGTATTGCTACTACTTTTGGCATCATCCACACGTCTTGCATCATTTTATTGTCTGGGACCAGCTTTTATATAGTCAGGCGTGTTGTGATTAAGTTGCATTATGAACATCAACAAGTGGTAGGGAATTTGTTGCATGTTGGATTGTGGTGTGAGATTACCAAACATGCACGTGTGCGGGGTCTGCATAAAGATCTGCACGTATAAGCTAGTCATAGCATAGTTAGAACAGCACGACCAAGGTNGTAATGGTCAGTACCAAGGAACATAAGTTGGGAATTGGATGAAAGGAATAGAATATGCTATGGGTCTATTGACTATATAATTAGAGGCCCATTGCCGTTCCAGACTAGTAATTATTGTTAATAATTTACATAGAAACTACATGCAAGAAAACTATTCATTTCTCACTTAGCAAATTCCTTCACTAAGCATTTCATATGGTTACTGAACTACAAAGGTAGTATGCTTGCCTCAGCCATCTCATAATTATAACAAGGCGTAATTGGAATGGATCATGTTTTCGTGCTACGTGGTTCTGATCTAGCCTTATGATTACGTGACAATCTTCTTTACTTTGTCCTTTGGGCAGAGTGGCTTTAAGTACTTGCTTTTTCAATACAATAGTTTCCCCATTCACTGGGCCTGCTGCTTTCGTAGCCCCAGTGTTCGTTGTCAAGCTTGGTTTGGACTTTTGTGAATTTTGGACATCTATTAACACTCGCTAGCTTCTCATCGCAGGAGAGGCACCCTCGGCTTGGAAAGCCATTAAATCTACCCCTACCCCAAGGTGGTTCTTTTCCATCTCTTGTAGATATACATATGTAAGGTCAAGAAGGCCTTTGCTATCTCTTATCAGCAGAGCCTTGATTCCTTCATTGTGTGTTTCATGAACATTTTCTTGATAGTTTTGACAATGTATCTGACTGTCTAAAACCTCTAAGTGAAGGATTTCATCGTCAAAATTGCTAGTTTCCGTAGTCTGGGTAGGCGGCATCTGTTCTTCATAATCCATAATACTTTCACCTGGCTGGCTCTTTACCTGGGTTTTACGTCGCACTACACTCATGATTGTTATAATAAGATATATAGAAGGGACTCAAGAGTGATCACAGAAATATTATATAAAGACAAATACAATATATAATATCCGTTAAGAATTTGTAGTAAAGGCTTGACCAAGTAACAATCATAAGAAATGCTTATAGTTTTTAGTCATGGAGATCTAGCTAGCTTTATATTTACATACAGTATCTGATAAGCCCTCACGATTCAAGGAATAAAACACCATCGATAAAAATAAGTAACTACTCATGCTCATGCAGTGTTGTGTTGTGAGTTATTGACGAAACATGCCCTACTTCAGTTTCATATATTAACTCCACCATGCCAGAAAGATAATCCTAAAACTGAATGTACTATGTACAAGTTATTAAGTGGTTTCATCGATCAAATTGTCAAACCGGAAATGACAGGTGAGATACAAGAAATCCGAATTTCCAACAATGATCAAGGTCGATGCTCCGATGTAGAGCTTCAGCAATAATTTGGGATGGGCGATATTTGAGGACAGTGGAAAGACTTGCTCTACTCGCCGCTGCGGTCGATTTCGAGACGCGATTCCCAGCGTCTGGGAGATCAGAAGGGAGCGCACGCTTGGGACATAGAGGCGGCGCCATTGCAATTCTATGGGGGATGTATGAGTTTCAGATTGTTTACACTGTTCACTTGCATGCAATGTTGATTCGCTACAGTATATTTGTTTTCATATAAATCAATCTTTGATACTTTGAGTCACGTGAAATCGGACCTTAATTGACAGATAGTTAAAATTTCTCATGAGCTTTGCACCATGCAAACGGAGTTTTTTTAGTGCAAAAAATGTCTGCAGTGTCTTGTGAGAAAGAAAGGTAACCGGCTTAAAACGACCGGTGTTTAATCCTTGAAATTCAGGACCTGATTGGAGTAATTCTGAGACTACCTATATATCACTCATCCACTAACTCTACTATCAACTTATCATCTTCGGTGAAAGTCTAAGTTGCAGGGGGTGATTTTCTGGTAAAGAAAAAGGATAAGAAAACATTTCGCACTTCGAAGTAAATTTTTTATTATTACCATCTCAAAATTAACATCGACCTCAAATTAAATACAGATTAAATAATACATCGTAGAGCTCAGTATAGTGAAAAATTAATGGTATGCGAGCATGCAACAAATTTAAATGGAATCCTGCTTCATTCTAAGACTTTGCATACCCATCATTCGCCTTAATCACTGCCTCATACTTTTTACACATGCTACCAACCAAATTTGAGAGCTCCTCGGAAAAAAAAAGTCCCCTGTTGCCACTAGCAGTGCCCTTAACCTTTTAAAATGTATTCGTTTCACCAAATTTATCTCTGCACTGTGTACCAGAATGTAGTTTTTTAAAGATCTCCACAGCGACTCGATCGGTTTCGGGTCTGGAGAGTAAGGTGACCACCAGATTGGAGTTATACCCATCTCACATAGTGTTTCGATTATTACGTGAGCAGTGATGGCAAGAATGAAGATTCTAATGGGAGAGGTCATAAATAAAATATTTTCTTCATTAGGCGCCGACAAAAGATGAGTGAAAATCTTTATTCTTATAAGCGATGATTTAAATGAAAAGGACTGGATCACATTGAAGGAGAGCTGGCTGATGGAAAATAATAAGTCTAACCCTTTACGCAATAAACTGCCTGGAGCTACAGGGGCTCCCTCTTAAGATCCACTGCAAAAACAATTCCTCTTTATCCTTTATACACTGCTCACTAAGGCTTAATTCAGTAAAGTCCATTTATTTTCGCACCAAATATCCATGACTATAATATGCAGTTCGTAACATCTCCCCTTATACCCTGTATATGTACACTATAGCATGGGTAATCCGATGTCCCTGTCTTAGCCTATGTTTGAGTGGAAGTCTTTTTTTAAAAAAATCATTGTATTTAGCCTTTAGGCTATGAGATTATCGTTTGTAGCTACATAGATTAAGAATTAAGAGTTTTAAAATCAAATGTAACCGTTCACATCAAAATTGAATCAAACATGGGGGCTACAATACAGAGAAATGGACAGGTACCTTCGCTTTTTGCCATTTCATGAACGGTCAATCAAATTTTGAGTCGAGAGCAGATTTTATTCATTTCCAAATAGCGCGAAGTTTTAGAAGCCAATCAAATACTATAGAGCTCCTGACGAATCCCTGACTATAGCGGCTGATACCTTCGATTACCCATGCCATACTGTACACATTTTGTAGCAAGCCAAGTAAAACTATATTGTTATTGGACCATTTTAGCGCCGAGACCCTGATCAAAAGTATGGGTACAAAGTCAGACCATGATACACTGTAGTTAGACTTAGTGGACCAACTATAAACCTTTGTACTTCTTCTCCAAGATCAATTTGTCCCTAGTCTCATACAAATTTGTATGAAACAAGGAACAAACTTGGACCCAGAGAGAGAGTAATTTCCCCACCCTAAAAAACTTACCGTGGCAGTATGGTAAGAATGCTTTAAGTATTAAGCGAAAATTGGGAAGAGGGAGTGTTGGCGAAAAAAATCTTAGCACGCACAAAACAATGCAATCCAAGGTTAAGCAATTCATAAAATCATCTTTTTCAAAGATAAATATATCCAAGTAATCTGGTTTACATTTCAAACCCAGTTACAGGATGTCACAACTGCAGCAGCCTGTATCGATTCCAGAGGCCTCTCCAGCAGATGATTTTACGCGAGCTTTCTTTATTGGATATCATGAATCAAATCGAACACGGCCCGTGACCAACGCTCTTTTATGCCAGGCCCAGGAAGTAGGAGTATGATAAATTAGCTTTTTATAACTTCATATGACTGATAAACGATAGTATGATATGCTTACGAGCCCAATTACAACACTACATTTCCAGCAAAGAATCCTGAAACTTGTATCTAACTATCTCTCAGAAATTTCGCTTTCTATATCTTCAACGGACAGCTTGAGAAATGCCCCATCTGCTCCCATTATCTCACCCCTTACGCCCATGGATATATCATTCAGTCCTGGGGATTCTTTTTCACAACTTATAGCTTACTCAAGCCCATGGATAGACATTTGTTCAGCTGATTCGTTAATATCCAATATCTCACGCCAAGTTCTAAATATTGAGATAGCCTATGCATCTTTTTGTGGAATTGGAAACGTTATCATACCAGGGCCAAGGTTCTCCAGCCCTATGGGTGATCGTTTGATACAGTACGCCCGTGCCATCCAAGAGGCCCTCAAAATTGGTAGCTTTACCCAGATTGCGATTCGAATTCCTATAAGTACAATGAACGAAAGCAGATTTGTAGCTGGTGATCTTGGCCTACTTGCCAGGGATGGAGGTATGGTTGGCATTGATCAAGGGAGTAAAGAACCCGAATTATTTGAAACTTGGGATTCATGGAACTTGATACGTAGTGTATGTAAATACAATTCAAGACTTTCAGTAGGTAAGAAATTAAAAAATATCTTCTCATTTGGTCTGAGGCTTGAGAACGGCTATATGTGAATTTTCGAGCGGAGATCCTTCGGAGCACAGCTTATAACTCTGAAGGTATTTCCCCACAATTTCACTCGTGTAGCGATGTTTAACAGTACGAGCTGATCGCTGTATCTAGCATTGGATATAAATCAAGCACTGCCAATAGAGTCACTTCAATCTCGCTGGTATGCTGAGCCGCTACGAATAATTTCATTTTATCCGTCGACTTTTCTTAAAAACAGAGGTGGCTACCCAGTGTTGACTAAAAATCATCAAGATTTAATTTTTCGATACATGCGGCTTAAGATGCCTCCATGGATCATGTTATGTGACGTAGAGCCATTGACCGACTTAAATGAGTCAAAGGAGAATGTTACATCGAGTCCAGCTATCGGTGAATTTAAATCGCTGTCTACTTCCGGAGATGTATCTGATTCAATATCATCTTTAAATGCTGAGGCTAAGGAGTGTTTGATGAATAAAGATTGCGAAAAAATTACAGGGTCTCAAGATGCAAATGTACATCTAAATTATTTACGTCATCTTCAAAAAAACCAACCAGCTCGGTCATCCATTGAATTATTTGGATGGGGATTCCAGGATTATCTACAGGAACCACTTCAGCCTTTGGCTGACAACCTTGAATCTGTCACATATGAAGTATTTGAGAAAGATCCTGTCAAGTATGACTTGTATGAGAAATCTCTAGTAGTGGCTCTATCCGATTGGTCTAAGCATGATAAGCCAACATCTAGTTCAAATGGAGCCGTTGTAGTTGCAGTTGTTGGATCTGGTAGGGGCCCACTAGTTACGCGTGCGCTGAGGGCAAGTAAGACAACTAACGTACCTGTCGAGTTATGGGCAGTTGAAAAAAATCCCAATGCATATGTTCTTTTGCAAAAACATAACAAAGAAGACTGGGGTGGTGTTGTTAATGTTGTAAAAAGTGATATGCGAGCATGGAAAGGCCCATACCGCCAGAATTGTTGTCAAAACAATGGATCGAAAGATTCCAGTTCTTCAAATACTATTCCACCGAGCTCATCATATAGTCAAGTAGATATTCTCGTATCAGAACTTCTGGGTTCTTTTGCCGATAACGAGCTCTCCCCTGAATGTTTAGATGGAGTCCAACATCTTTTAGCAACTGAACACGGAATTTCTATTCCAAGCTCTTACACGGCTCATATTACACCTATCTTTGCTCCACGATTGTATGCTAATATTACGACTAGGTCTCTAACAGATGACACAGCTTTTGAAATGCCATATGTCGTTATGCTAGATGCGATCGACTTTCTTGCCTCATCTGTGCCTAACCATGCTCGGATTCAAGAAGTGTGGGAATTTAATCACCCAATTTCGAATTCCACGCTTGCAGTGTCTAACATGAGGCGTAGTGGTGGTGTAAGTGGCGGGGGTGGAGGTAGTATGTTTGGAGGAGATGGTGCTAACGAACACAATGTTCGGGCCAAAAAACTCAAGTTTGTTTGCAAAGATCGAGGGGTAGTACATGGTATTGCAGGCTATTTTGAAGCAGTTCTTTATGACAGTGGAAAGAATGGTAAGATTGAGCTGAGTACCCGGCCTGACCGAATAGAAGCCAAAAGTAAAGATATGATTTCATGGTTCCCTATATACTTTCCACTTAAGGTATACTAAATACCATTTTCAGCAAGTTGAATGTTTGCTTACGTTTCACTAGAGTCCCTTATACTTTCCAGATGATTCTGAATTGGAAGTTAGTGTCTGGAGACAGACCGACGACAGGAAAGTATGGTACGAGTGGCTAGTTGAAGCATTTTTAATGGTTGGTCCTGAGAACCGAATTAGACTGGGTGCAAGTGATATGGGAAGTAGCAGAAAATTAGGGTGTCTAATGTGATTATATCCCCTCTAGAAGTTTGTAGGCTAGTCATACACTCAGAAATATTCGAGACAAGAATTAAAGGTCTTAAAAAACGATTTAACTTATCCCAAACTATTATATTTAATTTTTCACGGTTAAGACCGGATTTGAAAAGAGCGCTAGGAAGTTTATTCTGTGACCGTTACCTTTCGAATATACACTGACCCACAAAACGATTTCAATGTTTTGAACTATTCATATGGAAACCATATAAATTTTAACACTCTATATTAATTTACTACATTTTTATGTTCATAATAAATTATGGTTCTGTAGTTTCGACATAAATTACATGCAATGAATCGAAAGTTTCGTAGACATATTGCGGTTACAATAATCTCACATACCCTTGTACACACAGATGTTTGTTTTGTAAATCTGTGCGTTCAAGTAGTTTTGATGGGCAACAAACAAGCTGGGTAATTTTAACAGAATAGAATGGAATAAAAATGAGATATAAGGGTATAAAGTATGCGATGATAAGCCGAAGTCATATCATCGATGTACGAACAAGTCGGACGACATATAGTTTATGTTGAATTAATGAATTCATTTTTTTCAGATCAATCTCGGTTACATAATTAATCTTCATCTGCATGTATTACAGTGCAAGAGCGCTGAATTATCAAGTAGCTACTATACATCTCATAGTCTTGCAATTATAGTAAATTAAAAGATCGCCAATAATTAGTATAGTTTTGTGGGTGGGGGGTTTCTAGAAAACTTTGAAGACAAATTCTAGTATTTTATATGTCCCCCTTTTGCTTTAATTACTGAATACATGCGCTTAGGAAGGATCTCTGTCAATCTTAGACATCAATTTTGTTTGATCTTAAGTCGATTAAGGTTTTATTGAAAAAGGTGAATAATAAAACTATGTTACTTATTAAATCAAGTTAAGGCTACATGTGGAGAGAAGAGACAGGGAAGACTATATGATTTTTTTTAAAGAAAGAGCGAAAAATTTTTTAATCAAGCTGATGCTGAGCTTATTCAAAGGTCGAAAACCAGCTTACTAATAAATTATTTCAAATCATTCCACCTTCTAGATCTATGGGAACTCGGTTAAGAGTCTCTGATGTAGGATTCTCAGAAGAACTATTTATCTCAATTAAATGACCACTTGGGGGTGTTTTGAATTCGCGACTCGGTATCCATGAGGCGACTTTACTTTCAGAGATATTTTGACCGTCATGATGGGGGTGATGTATGGTGACCTGTCCACGACTCACATTACATAAGCGCCCCGTCACCCGTCCCGAGCGATCATTCACAAAAAAGTCACTCTCACTGCGGACACGATTGTGGTAGCTTGAAGATAGCCCAGATGAATATTCTGCTTCATCAATGGGAATTTCTTCATGTTGCTGATTATGATATAGGTCATCTTGGTAATCATGAAGGATCTCGATAATACCTGATCCAGAGGAGATTCCAGAGATAATAGAGCTAGTGATAGCTTTCTCTGGACGGCAATGAGGAGCAGGTGGTGGAACTGGTGGAGGTGGTGGTGGAGGTGGGAGAGCGAGATGTTGCAATTCTTTAAGGAGTGGAGGTGCTGCTATAGTTGGTGATGGCGGAGAGCTAGATTCTATAGTCTCAATAATCCCACTCATAATACTCGGAATAATACGAGTGTGGCCTTTTTGATTGTTGCGCATCTCATATCCCAAAGTACCGGGATATGACTCCCCTGGACTAACTTTCCTTGAGCTCCAATGTGATGCACAAGTAGCACCTGAGTCGAGGATACGCCTCCCGCAACTTGGTGGCAGGCTAACTTGGAATGCAGGGTGAGTTGGAAGATCAGATGGAAGTGTCTTTGGAGATTTTGGTGGCTCTTCAAGAATCGGAGCAGATGCTGAGCGTTGTGGCAAGCGCCGGATAGGAGTTGTATTAATAGCCTTGTATGTTGTAGATGGTAGAGTCGATAAACTTCTTTCGTCTTCTTTCAAATGAGACATAAATTTCAAGCCATCTGCCGAGAATGGTTGAGTGGTATCATGAACCCCAAAACTTCGGGGCACGACTAGTGATTTTTTCTCTGTCGATTCAAACTTCGAAATTTTCATAGCCTTTGGTGTCGCGGGAAGTCCAAGCTGCACTGCCTTATATTTTTTTTGTTTTTTCTCATCTTCTTCATATCGTATCAGACTATTTGCTCCACAAGCTTGCGCATCAATCAACTTTTGTTTGAGCTCTTTTGATGCACTCATAACTTCAGAGAGAGGCGGTGTTCTAGTATGAGAGAGTGAAAGTGTACTGAGATCTTGTGGATGAATGATTGGAGGAGCTGAAGGTCTTTGAACAAGAGATTTTCGCCTTTCCTCAAGCTCCCGGGCTGCTTTTTCTTTCCTCGAAATATATTTACTTATTGCTACTTTCGAGTCGCCAATATTCGCATCTGAAAGGGTACGACGGTGTAGGAAATCACGTTTGAAAGGTTTTAATTTTTCATTTATTGAAGATCTTTTGCTGTAACCATTTTGCTCTCTTGGCATTCTACTTATGCATTGGTTCTGAGATTTCTTATCAGATGGTATAACATGATTTTCATCTTCACTTGAATCTCGTGATTTAGGTACACAGTATTGATTATTAATTTGACTGTGAGACCTAGAATGCATATAATCTTGACGGGTAAAATGCAATTTATGATTACATTCTTCGTCAAACTCAAAATCATTATGAGTAGACCATATTGGTGAGGAAGGTGAACGTATCACTGAAGCTCCCCTATTCTTATTTCTCCCTCTATTTTTTCTTATAAAATCGAATTCATGATCATAACTTGGTTGTCGAAGCTGATTGAAACTCGCAACACGACGAGCAGATATTTTTCTTTTAGATCTAGGAACTGATTCTTCTTCAGATGATGCCACGACACTCTCACCAAGAAAAGATGCCAACTCCGATCTTTTTACATCTCGCACACTATTTTTAGTCAAGAAATTTCGTTTTTGATTATCATCAACATTATTCACAGTTTCGTGATCATACGAAGCCTCATAATACTGAAGACTGGGGTAATTTGATGAAGCATTTACAGAGTCAAAGTGTTGAGTACGATGAGATCTTGGTTTTTCTGATACTTCAAAAAATTTAGATTTTTGTGGCTTACTCTTAACATGACCAGGTCGTACATTTTCATTCACTCGTCTTTTTTGAGCCGATTCAAGACTGTAGATAAAATCATCTAAATTACTACATGTAAGCTCAATGCTGACTGGGCTACAACTTGGACAAGATTCATAATTTTTTTTTAGAGAGTATTCTTTATAAGGCTCGACAGGAGGGGCAGTGAAAAGAGAGTTCTTAAGCAAGCCATTTGAAGTTCCACGTCGAGATGAATCTACTGAAGAATTAGAAGAAGTAATGTAATCACCAGTGATAATTGATTCTAATGGAGGCCATTGAATTTCGTGTTCTTCAGGCTTAAAATGACGTGAAATATCTGTGCTCTGAGTTGCGCGTCGCCGTGAGATGGAAAAAAGTGATTCCGGTGAGGAAAGAGGGACAGGAGTTTTCGAGGGATTTCGTGGTCTCTCTATCATAGGACTTGTAGTTGCGGCTCGTTCAACAACTGATGCTGATTCATTTTGATTCAATTTATCTGATAGCAGAGTATTACGACACTCTTTCCTTGTATTTTTATCTTTTTCATCTTCGAGGGCCTGTGCCGAAACATCATATTTCAAAATCTCTCCTGATGCAGAAGCATCACTACTTTGATTTACTATTTCTGTCTCTGTTCCAACCTCATTGACAGGTATCAGAATCTCTGGTACGGCCCCTTTATCCGGAAATACTTCTGAGAGGTTGTCACTTATAAGGGGAAGATTCTGCCTTTTAAAGCCATTTGGGGTCGCCGTACGAGCCGATGCTGGAGTATGATAAGCACTTCTTTGACTAGGTCGTAAAAAAGCTGTTTGTACTTTATCGTATGCGGTCGGCGATCCAGCAGGATAAGTTGACGTCTCCGAATTTTCCGTCTGTTCGTCGAATGATGTATTAAGCTTAAGCGCAAGTGTACGGGAAATATTTCGCAGTGGTCCACAAGTTTTGGGAGGGGACAGGGGGGGACTAAGAATATCCGGCATCACTTGATGATTAGTCTGTAGTGAAGAATACCAGCACCCGGAGAGCTCTAAGCCAGTACATATGAAGCATCGTGCCGCAAGTTGTCTTTGGCCACTTTTCACTGCTAACTCTCCCCATTGTTGTAAAAATTGGGCTTGCCTGGACCAATCATCTGGAAATACATGACATGTCAAAATAATTGCTTCCATGTATTTTTTATGCGAGGCGTAAGCTTCAATAGCATCATCTAGATCTCCCATACCAATCATAATTGTTGCTGCAGTATGAACGTCACCGGCTTCGAGAAGACGCTGAACAAAAACCCGACTAACTTTGATTTGTGACTCATGATTACCCATAGTGCTAAGAGCAAGAAGCATCCAATCCGAAGAGCACATAAACTTGGACATTGAATTTATGCTATCTGTATCAATTTTACCTAACCACCTAGCCAGCAGAAGTCGAGTTGTTGATCTAAGAGGGTGACTTTCCATCTCAAACTGTATTAGTTCTTGGACCTCTCCTTCCCAATCAAATAGTATGCGGAGCATTTGTCTGCTACAATCATGATTCGACAAACAATCCGTCCCAGATTTTTGAGAACTCGGATATACTAAGCTCTCGAGTCTTTTTCTCGTATTAATAAAAATATCAGCACTTAACTCAGAATCATCCGATGATATTATTTCGTGATGGTGGCGATATCTTGGCGACTTAAAAATAGCTGAAGTATCTGATCGAGAGCTGGTTGAACTGATAGAAATATTATCATGACTAGATCCCACTGAAGGTTCCCGAGACGAATTCCAAGGTGATCCCACATGAAATTTAGTTCCCGTACTATTTTCACTTGAAGCCTCAAATGATTTAAGACGCTGATGAAATCTGGTCGAGGACTGTGAGACTATCGATGTCTGGCTTCGAGACGAGACTGGACTGTATGTCGCGTTTCGAGTGCGCTGTTTCTTTTCATATTCTGCCCGACGATTTTTATTTCTCACGATTCGTGCCAATGGAGACATTTGAATTTCATCGTCACTTTCTTGGGCATTGAGTTTCATTGCTAGGGTGTTAAATTTTGTAAGACTGGAAATAGATTTTTCTTTTTGCTGTGGCTTAATTTTCTCTGAAGAGAAAGGTAGTGGTGATGATGATGAGATAGAATGGTTTGAATAATTATCAGGGTGTTGAACGTTAGCTACCATCTGTGGGGGCGAATTCAAGTCAAATTGTTGAACAGTATCATTAGGACCTAAAGTAAAAAGAGTCGCGCCAAAACTGTAGATTGCCAAACCTCTCACATTATCCAGTATTGGAACTCGCTCGTAGGTGACGTTTTTGGTACGTACATCCCATGACCAGATCTCACTATGTAGATTTGTCAGTCTGGAAGAAATATTTGGTTGTGTAGGTATCTGTGTGATGACACTTGATGTCACATAGAGCCAAAACAACTAATTTTGACTCACTTTTCAGAAAATTGAATAATTCGGCCATTTTTTGACCAGCTTAACCAGTTGGGTCTATCGAGTTTAGGATTCTCGGTGCGTTGTAATACTCTCACAACTTTGGCCACATTTTGCTCCTGGCTAGACTTAGTAATACTCCAGATCCGAATTTGATCATTGCGAAATTGAGCAGCTAGCATGTATGATTTTTGTCGTGAAGACGAAGCATGCCAAGCTAAATTTGTGATTGGTGATAGTGGTATTTTTGTCGATGAAAGATTGTGTACTACGGTAAAAGTCGGTTCCAACGTAGCGATCACAAGAGACCCGTTAGAAAATCTGTATTAACATAGATTATTAGCTGGAAAAAAGAGAAATAAGTAAAGTAAGATAATAAAAATAATACCCAATAGCAAAGGTTTTGCAATCGACACCTGGGGCTAAAGCAGTAATCGTTGTATAGTTCATCGTTTTTGTTGAGATGAAAGCTCTAGTAGTCGTTTCGAATAAAAGTATTTCTCCTTTTACATTTCCTGATTTTTATCAGCTTACTATCCTTTCTTTTTTTTTTTAAATGGAGGAAGTCACATCATTATTACATACCGAATGCGAGAGTTCCGTTTCGCATCCAAGCCGCTGCTGTTAAAGCTTCACGAGATTCAAACCGAGTCAACTCATCTCCCGTTAAACAGTCCCATATAATGACTATCTGGCTAGTGTCATAGCTGATAACCCACTTTCCTGCCCCTCTGTCACTGATAGTGTCTGCAACAAGAATTTGAATATCTTCGAGATGACTTGAAAATCGCCGCTCGATAGCAAGCGTATCATGATGTGCACAAACAACTGTAGCTCCTTGGGCATACAGAAGCATAGATGCTGTCGCAGTGCATGGATTAAAACCATATTTTATTCCTGATGAGCACCGACTCTGACTAATGGTATCTTTTTTCATAAGATATTTACTTGGGCTCACTGATATTGAGCACTGCTGAGATGTCTTTTGGGAAAGTTGATCGAGAGACATGAGTAAAATTTAAATGATAGACGTTGACAATTTGTGCCAATTTTGCGAGCCAGAAGTCCAAAGATCCACTCTTCAAATGATTATAGAGGTAGATAATGAGGCACGGTGAGAAAGAGGGATGGGCTGACTCTCAGACTAGAGAGGTAAAGATAGATGGAACAGAAGTAAGAGATATGAGAACATCTTACTTCAAGCTTGCACGTAAGAGCTCTAGCGCACTTTTGAAGCTACCCCCCTGCGAGCTTAAATTCAATCACTGATTCTCTCAATATTCCCAGATCAAGCCATTTCAGGCTTAGAGCTCGGCTTAGAATAGAGAGATGAAGCTGTAGAGATGGTTGCTTCTAGCCTCGCGATTGAGGGCAGGCGGTCAAATGAGGACAGGCATGCTGAGCACGTTGAGAACACACAAAAAAGTAAATTGGCAATAGTTTGTTGCCACACGAGACTATTCCAAATGTGTTTTTTTCTACCACATTTCTCTTGGGTGAACAAAACCCTGAGCGATGGGCTCTTCCAAGACAGCTCTTCTAAGCCAGCACGCGGACGGCTGGGCGCGTAAATGGAACAAAGCAATATCAGTGGAGGAAACAGTGGCACAGAACTCAAGATTTGAGTTGGATTGCAGCCACGCGATTCACCTTGCATCAATAATCGACCCTGTTTCTAAATTTTTAGTTCCTCTTTTATTCTTTAAACATCATGATTAATGGTTTTGAGTTGTTCTAAAAACAAAAATCAGTAATAGAAATTACTTTTCTTGGCATCATTGAAACCAGTTATGAACGAATGGATAGTAATTTAGTTCAATTATTCATCAAAAAAATTCCAACAAACTGCCGCAAGATTTGATTTAGGCTGGGACTCATCAGCCCAGCTCACAAAATCGCAGGCAATTATCCGTTGTTGATGAAGATACCTTCATATCTTATTGGACCAGAGCCCTGCTTCCTTGAAAAACTAGGCGCTTAAGTTTACTACTCAGAATATTTCAACCTTTGTCTTAGACAAATTAATCAAATCACTAGGATTAGGGAAATTCGAACAAGTTAAAAAAATTGTCTTCAATTTTACAATCACTCGATCTATTAATTGGTTTTCTCATATTTTAGGCATTTTAATAGGTTAAATCCCTCTTTAAATTGTAGTCATCTGAAATATAATTTGGTCATCGTATGTGTTGCGATCTTAGAGTAACGGGTTCTAGCTTGCGATATTTCAGGAATAGTTCGAAAGTTTTTAGAAGTGGTTGCCTAAAGTTTATGGTCATACCACTGTTGTTACAAAAGGTAATACATTCACAATATATTTATTGTGAGATTAGATCTTGATTAAATTTACCTGGCATGTTAATGAAGGCAGATTTGCAGTTGAATTTTTATAAAATCTCTCCTATTTATGATTTAAAATGAGTAGGAGATTCATGTTCACTTTGGACTGCTTTTCTTTATTTTTAACTTAAAAAATAGAAAAATAGTATTAGAAATCTGGTAAAATTAACAAACGCCTTATTCTGTCGTCTGTAATGAGGTATCTCAGCCCATTTTTAGTTTCACTTACTATGCTTTCTTAATGTTCGATATGCAATTAGCCGTTATTGTTATGCGCATATAAAGCAAGATAAAATTGTGATTGTAAAACATTCTACATGTTCCATCCCCCATGAAAATTTGCTATTTTTTGGTCGCAGGGAATCTAATCATACTCTGTTCAAGGTCTATCCTGCTGCTATTGTTTTAAGAGTTCAATTCGGACCTCCATCGCAAAATTATTTTGAAAGTATTCTAACATCGGCTAGCTAATAATATTCAACTACATCCATCCTAGTGATGTACCTTGTGATGGACCTTGTGATGGAGACCCCATTCTATAACGCGTGATAGACTTTGATTAAAGTCTGCATATACTTTATGCGGTCCAAAAATGACAATAATTCATCGGGACGGGGGCACTGTCGAAGCGGCGGGTCGGTACTTGTTTGCTGAGAATAAAGTTTAACCCCAAGAGAAGTTTTTTACACATGGCGATGCAGATGGCGAGGAGACAAAAAATGTGAGAAGCGAATATGTAAATGTAGAATAGTTTAATATTAGGCCAGGCAGATAAATAAGTACAGCTAGCTTTAGGGTATCAGAATTAACCCACTAGTCATCAATATGAAGCTAAATTTCAACACAGCTGGCATCTAAGTTTTCTCCCGCAAATTACGTCAACATTCACCGATCGCTACTCGTATCAGGAACCATTTCATGTTACAATCTGGGAATTTGCTTTACTAAGTAAATGGAAGATGTTAAATGTATCTAATAAATCGGTAGAAAATATATTCTTTGAGTTGCATCAAAAATGTGACTTTTACAGGGTTGTATATGAGCTTGCGCCAACCTCCGACGATTTGATTAATTGATAAATGATCTCTAAGAAAACCTTACAAACTTGTGTTGCAAAAAGTTCCGATTATTCGTTCTTACATTAACCTCTTGACATTCATCTAAATTTGGAATTTGACACAGTTATTAAATTATTATAGTCAGTTATTTTATTGCTACACAAGAGATAACTAGGACGCGGAAATCTCATGAAATTTGAGTAGCGAAATACGCATAAAAAAGTATCAAGCTTGCTGAAATTTTAAAAATTCTCGAACAAGATTAAGGTGATTAGATTGATTTGCTGTACTTGATGGTGGTTGGTTGTTGCGACGGCGAGCTCAGTTGCGGTGATCGGATAAAATCTACGCCTCAAGATGCTAAAAGCGTGAGTACTCATCTCTAAAGTAGCCAATCTAATGAACAACTAGTGTTTTAATCATATGACTTTAGTGCCGCAACTTAATGAAACTCAACTTATCAAACTAACTCAAATTTAAGAGATTGATGTAGATTATCTTGTTTCTTGTCATTCTAACAATTCTGTGTATTGTAATCCGAATTTTCGCAAAAGCTACATTGTTATTTGGTATACACATCCATATCTTTTTCGAGAATATGAGCTCCCTACTTCCGCGTGATCACCCTGATAAACCCGAAAAAATCTGTAAACCTTCTATTTTTACTTGCCATTTTCACTGAATTTGAAGTTTTTGGCCCTGAGCCACTCACTTATGATGTGACGAATTGCGCTGTATCGATTGCGGGCAAGATTTTGAGTTTTAGTGACCTGAGCGCGAATCGGCTGACAATATGTCGTTTGAGCCCATTTTTCAAGAATGACAGAAGGGCGATGGGCCTGTTTGATTGGAGAAGCGATCGGTTTCTTTTCCATATTTTGAAGAGAAAAATTACAATGACCCTTTTTTATAATTAAGAGTTACATATGGCCATGACATTGATTACTACTGTAATGTTGGCAATGGAAACTCCACGAGTAGCGTATAGTAAGTGAGGAAGGGCTATTTGCTCAAATTGATAGAATATGAGATGGTGGAGATGAGTGGTTTGTTTTTAAGACCCTCAGAGCAATACTTATACATATCGTAAGCCGCCATCCTACTTTTGTAAGGATGTATATTGGACACTGCCCTTGCCAACAAATCCCCGAAAAAAATTTATAGCGATACAAAACTTTTTCATAGAAGGAAACAATATCATTGCAGATTAAATAGCGACTTAGTAAATCATTTTCGCAAGAACTCGTCTATTTGAATGGATCGGTATGGCAGCTCAGTAGACTTTCAGGTTATACCCTGAAACTCTATTATAGATCCCATTTACGCTCGAATTGTCTTCCAGGCCGCAGAACCTAATCGATAATTGCCACCCATGATAAACTTCACTCACTCTTATGATTATGGAACAGCATGAATTGTCAAAACCAAGATGAATAGACCTTCTGTTGAATGGTTAAATTGATTTAGATCGTTGTTGTCGCCGGATCAGAAGGTGTTGAAAAAACAGCGCAAGTCCAGGGTGAAAACAGATGATAAGTAGAATCTAAAGGAGAAGGTCCAAAGGTCTCTTCTTTGGTAATAAATTCAAGATCTACTAATTCAATAGCTTACCCCTATTTCGGGGGCCTTCCCTCAACACTTTCCCCTGGAGTTGATATTCATCACGTGTTATACTTTTCGGCATTGGAGCCAATGCCATCTAAAATAGTTTAGCTTCTAGTATCACCCCCTATTAATAAATAATACGATTTGGCATTAAGGGAGTTGTGCAAATTTAATATAAATCAGAAGGAAGCATTGTTTGAATAAAGCATAAACCAGTTATCAAATGGTCCAAAGGGCCAAAATCACGATCAATGAGCTCAGGCGTGGCTTGGTGCTCTTGCAACTTCAAAGGAG
>JAHYSP010007388.1:16180-34060 GCA_019455505.1 Pleochaeta shiraiana | reverse complement strand
AAATTAAATGATTTTTTTTATAAAAAAAAAAGGCAGCTGCTCTATGTACACTGCCCCCTTACTTTTTGCACACCCCCCTCTCCTTGAAAATTTTATCACTTTGATTGGCTAAAATATTAAGGTAGGCTAGTAACCAAGGCAACCATTTGGAAAAATTGTATATTTACCTTAGATCAGTATATTGTATTGGTATTTTGAATTATCAATACATTTACTTCTTACAAGAACTGCATATGTCAAAAGATATTCAATAACCTACCCTTCATTCCACTCAATTATCATATCCTTTATCTTTCGTATAACTTCCGTTACAATTATTTATCGCCTGGAGAGTAAACTATTAACGTCCGTATCTAGACAGGACTATGGTACTTAAACTCATTATTGATTAATTGATCCATCCATCCATCCATTTGGAAATATATCCATCTGTGTTTACTTTCTAGTCTATTTCTACTACCCTATTACCACAGGGAATCAGTGATTGTGATTGGCCATGGCTTTAGTCACAGCAAATCACCATCACTTCTTTTGACTTTTGAGTCCTCACTGTCAGAATTCCACCCTTGATAGTAAGATATCTGGTTTCTAGATTTCTCACAGTCAGTTAATTCATTCAGGATTCACGATCGCTCTATCCTCACTGTAAATTTTTATTGTAAAAACCTAATTTTATTGTGGATCTAAGCGAGGAGTTGTAAAGCTTATTGTAAGCCATACTTAATCTTCAAGATTTGGGATAGTTTGACTCCGAATATCCGAAATCGATTTCGCTTTGCCATGTTTTCTGAGATCCACAAAAATATTAGATTTTTACAAAAAACATGTATAGAGGGAATAGTTCTCCTAGAAATTAACTTGTCCAAGTACAGGTGAGGTACGGAAGTGAATATTCAGCCAATTAAATATTGGACTCTAAAGGTCCCATAGCATTACAAGTCGTGTTAAACAAAACCAGGCTTTTCAATGCCAGGGAGCTGGCAATTTTATAGCGCATAAAAAGTTATATACATGTATATCAACAATTTTAAAAAATTGGTTACTTTTTAATTCACTCTAACATTATTTATTACAAGAATTAATTAATTCAGGCGTCGACCATGTGACTGCGAATTTTGTAAGGGCATTAAGGAACGTTTAAAAATATCTGTAGTAACGTGATGAATCTAATTAATTGAATAGATTTTCCCCTAAACATTACTCTTATCACGTTGTATGAAGTGTAGTTAAGGTTCTATGAGACCCGCTCTGTGGAATCTGGGGAGAAAAGGTTCGCGATCTAGGAGCCAGGTCATCTGTGAAATTTTGTTATGGGTAAAGGAATTTATGACGCCTAACAAACATTTAGACTCACTCAAATCATGCCATCACAATGCTAGGCTTTGAAAGACTCACGAGATATCTATGACTTGCAAATAACTAATTGCATTTATACCGATGATAGAACTCAAGATAGTTCCGAGATTTAACTATAACTTTTGTCTATAAAATTAACAATTGATCATTTGATTGATTCGGTTTGACACGATAACCTAAAGAAAAATTGCAAGGGTAAATATTTTTGACGCCTAAAATTTCTGTTTGGTTTGTAAATTTTACTAACATTTGGCCGAACTGTAACAATTCTGAGCCAGAAAAACCCATCCACAATTTACTTATTTGTAGTATCACAAATATTTAACCCCATGTCAAAGAATTCGGTATTTTTTCTATGCCATTCGCAGTAGGGGTAGCAAATTCGAGAATGACAAGTAGCGTATTTTGGGATTAATTCTAATTGTCAGGGTAAGTTGAACATCGTTTGAATACTTATTATTGTGAAAAAAATATATTTTTTTATATTTTACATTATTTTCTTCATTTAGGGCCAGTGATTGAGTCATAATAACTTGTAGGAACGATTTATTTTCATGATTTGTGGGTATATGAAATGGGCGATAAAGCTCGGAGTTTCTAGGATTCATGGAAAAGAAAGGTCTTGAAGATAATTAATCTTCAGAATCCAAACTCGTCTTGACGACTGAATGAACTTGGCTTTTTTTGATAGTCCGCAAGCCATTCTGAATCACAACAGGCTGATGAGAATCTTGGAATACAACAGAAGAATAGGTCAGCGTGCGTGGTCCATTTCCCGTCTTATGTTGCGATCTTTTTTTATCGGCTTTCTTAGCATCCCAGTTCCTCCAAGTCTCTTGACTTTTAATACTACCCGGGCTTTTTTCTTCGCAATCAGAGTCAAGGGCCATTTTTCCAAGTTTTTTTGGAAGATCTTTGCAAATAATTCGCTCAGACGAGCTTGATGAACCCTGAAAAATGTCTCTACTGGTCTGTATTTCTGAAGGATCTGATGAAAATTTTTTGAGTTTTTCTCTTATCTGAAAAGTCGTGTCATGGAAGCTTTCAGCGTAAAAATCTGATGATTCCGCTTCTCCAATCGAATCTTCAGATTGAGACAGACAATTATCTCTCAGGTCACATATATCGCAGAAGCAATTTGCTCCACATGTTGAAGAGCACACGTGACCACAAACTAATGTTATAGAACAAGGTTCCTTACAGCATATAGCCATATCATGTTCAAATACATGACAAGTAAGGGGACATTTATGATTACAAGGAAGGAGTCCCATGTCACATTTCCGAGTGCACCCACCAGCTAATTTTTTCAAGTCTTCCGCTTCGTTAACCACAGTCACGATATTGTGGCGAGCACAAGTCAATGGTAGACCATCATCAATATCAAAACGATTTTGGGACGCCAGGTGGCAGATCAAAGGAAGCCACAGTGGTTGCCGACCTTGGTTTGGATCCTCCGATTCTCCAGTAGTTAAGGTAACACTGTTCCCGAAGAGATATAGTCCTCGACGAGCTCTGGAAAGAGCTACGACCAACCGATTCTTGTTGTCTAGAAAACCTATATTCCGTGGCATGTTGCTACGAACCAGAGAGAGTAGGATAACATCGTTCTCTTCGCCCTGATAGCTATCGACTGTGTGAACATGAAAGTGATCAATTCCAGTTAGATTTATGTGATCCCTTAGCATTTTTAGAATGATACTCTTCTGTCCTCTGTAAAACTGAAAAATTGTTAGCGGAAATTGTTTAGCCTAACATATAAATTTTAAGAGGTACCCACAGTAAGTATAGTAATCTTTGAGACATCAAGTCCATTCAGATATAGATAATAAAAGAATTCAACGACCATTTCGGCTTCATCTTCATTAAAACAACTTCCTTCAAGGTTTCGCGCTTCTGGCCAATTGTGATGAAAAAAGTAAGTGTCTTTGCCGCCCATACCAGGAACATGAGGTCTAGCGTCGATTCTGTCTAAGACCATCTCATGATCATAAAGCTTCTTATAAAATGGCCTAGGTTCGATACATAACAACTCACGGATTTCAGGAATCATCCTACGCTGCTTATTCAGCATTACAAATGGAAAATCGTTGTTAATCAGACGTTCAAACATGGAGATTCTCATGTGATATGGAGATTCTTGCAGAGGACGAATTGTACAAGAAGCTTGGAGTTGTTGGTGATCTCCAACCATGATCAATTGTTGTATACTCTCTGGAGTTCCTGCCATAATTTTGCCTTCTAGAGTCTCAGCAGCCTCTTCAATTAGAAGGGTACGTGGCTGCAAAGCTGACAATAGGCCACGATATTTTGCAAGACCACTAGTAGTACATCCAATTAGTTTCACACCAAGATTTTCGATCAGTTTAATGTCGCGCATTGCCTTCAGATAATTAGTGACATCGGGTATTTGGACGAATTTGATCTTACCTTGGCGATCCGAAAATCATGGATAAGTTGTTGGTATTCTTTAAGCAGACCTTTGAAACTTTTAAGCATCAATGAATCAACTCGCATTTCAAAATAACGATAAGCTGATCCTCGTTCGTTCTCATGGATTTCATATATATCCTTAATTTTTGATAGGCGCTTCTTCCATTTTCTTGAATTTACGGCACCTTTATGTCTGCCAGTAAATTTTCGTTTGTAAGGTACCCATATTCCGCGTAATTCTCCATTAGCCAAGTCATTTACGTCAATATCTTCCTCTTCATCATTATCTGGAAGATAGTTCCTCTGTTCCGGCTCAAAAGAATCTTCCAGTGGTAGCCCGAGATTTACTGGAGAAGCTCTTTGAATACCCATCATTTGGTCTACTCCTAGCCCTAAAAAATTTAACTAATTCCTAGTCAAAAAGGTTAGAGAGCTTACAGTTGACTACTTCATTTTCAGAAATTTCATCATCAGCCCAGTTCAAAGCTGAAAATGATTTACGCTGGTCTTCCGTTATGACTTTGTATTCAACTAGTTGCTCGGGAGTAAGAAGACTATCAGAGAGTAGAGGGTCAAGTATATTCTTTAACTTTTCCTCAATCTTTTTAAGCTCTCTTTTGCATCGCCCCATATCATCTCCGCCTCCAATGAAATTATTTTCCAAATGTAGCTCGTATAAAGTACGCTCGCGGATCTCCTTGTTTTTACGTGCAGATCGACTACCAAGTCTTACAATATTCGGCTCAAATTTTAACAGGTGATTTAATAATTGATCAAGGGCATGGTTTGTCTGAGCAGCCACAATTATCGGAGGATCATTAGGGCCTAAGTTTTGAATCATTAATCTCAATGATAAAACTGAAACGAAAGTTTTTCCTGTCCCTGGAGGCCCTTGAACAATTGAAAGACAATTAGTTATCATAGAATATAGAGCTCGTGTTTGAGATTCATCCATCTCAGATTCAATTTTTTTTGGGAAGTCATTGAGAACATCGACATTAGATAATGCTTTAACTTTGTCTTTATCGAGATCTTTTTCAGAAGAGGTCTGTCCAGAAATCAAAAGAGATGATAGATCTAAACACGGGTTTTTTTCTAGGTACTGGGGAGCTTGAATTGCCGTGTTAAGATAGGCCAAATATTTTTTTAGTGGGAATCTGAAAATAATTAGTTTTTCAGCAATAGAGAATGTGATAATGGTAGTTATAGGAAAGAGATTCTAAACCTTTCAGTTATTAACTTCTGCATAGAAACAAGCATGTGCCGAGATGCTTCAAAGTAGCCCTCACGAGCCTCGACCATGACATAATCTTTCTGTAAATTAGTTAAAATGTAGGAGGAATCAAGTCCGTTTAAAACTAACTCTCATGCGGATCAATGACTACCTGTTCAGTGTCTCCAAAAAATAAATCAATCGTCGGAGGATTTTGATCCAAGCCTCCTTCAATGGAACGCGCTGCAACAACTGCAACTTTACATTCCGTACTGAATAAGTTGCTAGCGTGACTAAGTGCAACTATTGTCCCTTGCGTAAATCTTTTAGATTCTTCCCATCGAATTCGTTTTTCCGAACGATCAGTACAAAATTCGACTCGGCAAGCGATGCCTTGTCTAGTCATGTACCATCCAGTGATGGTGACCTGCGGTGTTGGTTATTACAGTATTATTCATCACTTCTCTTGTTCTAGTTAACCCACTTCTGTATAGATATATATATCTTGATCTTCCATCATTGCTGGATTGCGCCTAAATATCTGAACAGCACGGCGAAGAGACCCTATCGCATCTTCACGTAATATCTTATAATGAGCAGTAATGTAAGAGTTGCTTGATGGCCATGGACCATCAATCACGTTAAAAGGAAGTTCAGGATCATACAACGGATCGTTTTGGTAATCNTTTGATAATGTGCTTTAAGGATTCCATGTGATTTGCGAGAGACAACTCTTTGGTGAGATGAGTCATTAGATGTATCAAGTGCCGTCTCGTCATTAGTAATGGAGAATAGCTCCCCTCTCTTTGTTCCAGCAAGAGGATGCATTTACCAAATTCTTAGGTATTTACTCCAATTTCGAGCCTCGGTCTATCCTAAAAAACTCCCAATTACCAACAATGCCCTATTTTCAGGTTAATACCAGAATATCTAGGAATTTCAGATAATTGTTTGCTCGTTAGAAAAATACTTACAATTTTTAATATGTTCCGATGACTGTGTTTGAACCAATATCAAACAGATCATAAAAAGCTAACGGTATTTTATGAGAACGGAGCCGGTTTTTCAGATTTACAATTCCCTGAAAGCAAGATAACAAACAAATAATTCGCTTATCACAGTAACTTCCATTGAGGCAAATATTTTTCATTCACTCTTCTTACCTTCGGAGTTCGAGTGATAATATCCGCAAGACAAAATTTGTTATTATGTATTCCACGGTTTCAAATTGTGATGGGACGGATTGATTATGTAAAGCATCAAGATTTTAACCATTCGGCCCTTCTCAATTGTGAGAACAGGCTGTTGATTTTTAGCGATTCTTTTAGACAGTTTAAGCTGATCCTGCTTTGAAAATTTTNGAGATTTTACCTGACAGCACTCTATTATCCAGGGCTCAAGTGACCTTTCCAAACGCAAATATTTTGATCTCTAATTTACCTACCAAGTTGGGAAAGACTAAATAAATATTAGTTCCATCTGAGTAGCTCGCGAATAAGGAATTACTTGTCTAGTACTTTATTAAAATTTGTTGGAAATTTTTGAGTAACAAAATTTGGCATGATGAAGTCCTGTGAATGAATATTTCGTGGCAGTGAGACATAAGACCCGATTTGAAAGATGTTCCCGCTTCGGTTTTAAAGTTACCAAGCGTCCCCACCGGAACACCTTGCGCCCAGAAAATTCCTTGGCATTTTTAAAATCATCATATCATGTGATACGATATCATTATCACTCTAACTTTTGGAGATCTACCAGACCGATAGTAACATGCGATCCCGGCTCACCAAGGAATCATTGGAGATGAACGCATAGAAGCTCTGGCGAAAATGGCTTGCGGTCTGCCGACGGAATTTTCAGAAGCAACTACAGCTCGGGCGAAAATATTACAGGAGAGATACCAGGAAGAAATAGCACAATTCTCTGGCTTACACGCTCCCAAGCGATATTGGACCTCAGATATCAAGATGAGCTCCTGTCCCCCAGCTGATCTATATTTATTGCCGAGATGCAGTCGTGGTAGACTACTTGCTGCCCGATCTGGACATGGCGATTTTGCGGAATATCACCGACGGTTTAATCATCCTGAGGCCGAAGTTTTTTGCTCTTGTGGACAAGAATAGTCACCTGAAAATCCATTTTCCTGTCTATTACTCAGAAGTAACAACAACCGGCTTAGCAACCCTACCATTTGGGGCCTAACGGAGTTAGTGAAATGGACTCTTGGCTCTACAGAGGGCGCTAAGGCTTTCCACAAGTAGATTATGTTGGAAATAGCCTTAATTTTGGCCTAAGGTATTTCAAAACTTAGTTCCAGGCTTCTGCATGTGTAAGTAATATGGATATTCATACTATAATACATTATTATTGAACGGACGTTTTGATGATATTTTTGGCTAAAATTTAGAGTGCTATTTATATAAATGGAGATGTATCTGTCACACTATTTGTAGCAAAACAAGTAGGGTACCATGATCTTACTAAGGGGTTTTATTATTATTCTTGACATATTTCTAGCTGCACATAAATAGAGATCAAGTACCCATAGATGGAGTAGTTGAAGAAAATATAGTTACAGTTAATTTATTATATATTTATTTAAATACCTGTACTTTGTCAACTCAATATATTTCTAAATATATCCAATCTTGTTGTTTTGGTCTACCAAATTAAAGCGCTATTATCAACATATGCGTTAGGTTATATTCTATAATCCAAAGGTCGAACAGATTAAAGAAAGTAGACCGATTGACTAAAACTTGGAGATTCTCTTTCAGCTGACCGACATACTCCCATACAAGGATCTGAATTGTGAAAGTCAATTTTCGAATACTAGGCTAAAAGACTCTGTAAAACCCTAGTAATCTCTATTTGACTTTTGCAACTCAGACCCTTGTATGAAAGAATACTATTTTATAATTTTAATTTTAATTTTTTACCTTTTGTTCTTTCATTATTTTGTATCTTGCTCACTTCAAAGGGACTAAGGACTTAGTATATCTTACCGGGACCAAGTCATGTGAGCCTGCTTGGCGTTAATCGTTTATAATAATAATTATGACTCAAACATGCACTGCTGGGCCAGCGAGCCTACAAACAACTTCCACCAGCGGAGGCGGGCTCAACCCTTATCAGCACCAAAACACAACAAGGTTTCTGGAAAAAAGCTGGAGGGAGCAAAAGCACATCTCGAGTGGATTAGTTCGATTTCTACCACAGATATATGTGCAAATTCGGGCGGATCTTCAGAACGTCATGGACGCTCTTCCTGGGGATACGTACTTCAAAGAGATGGTAAAACTTTTGAGAAGGGCCAGGTTATCCTGCACGGGGGTTAGGTTTACGACGCCAAAATAGTTGGTGCAATCATGGCGCACCAAGCAGCAATCCCTGCAAGTCGGACTGGGGAAAACTTTTTGTTTTGCTGCACAACCAAGCTGCAGTCAATGCTCTGCGTACCGAAAAATCTTCCTCAATCCTGAGCAAGACACGCAAATTCTATGACATTGCATCCAAAGTGAATGCAGAGGTTATATGGGTGCCAGGTCACTCAAGAATCACCGGAAACGAAGAGGTAGATACTACCGCTCGTGCTGCACTAAATCTACTCCCTCACCGCCAAGCAAAACTAGAATATTTCTCACTAGCTTATCAACGTCAGCATATGCATGATCAGTAACAGAAATTGGTGGATGACTGGTGGTTGAATTCACGTCCTGTTCGATATCGTGATCTGGATCTGCTAATGCATCAACGTAAGCCTCCAGAGCTTGCATTGCCGCGGCAACTACTTCACAAATTAATAGCCGCTAGGATAGGACATGGTTATATTGCGTCATACCATCGACGCTTTAAACATGTGAATGCTTGCATGAATTGCGCTTGTGGGCTGGAGACTTCACCCACACACTTCATACGCTGCAGGCTTCATGCAAGTCAGAGTAGCAAGCTTAGAAAAGAGGCAACAATTAATCTCTTCACAAGCTAACTTCTTGGACCGAAGTGTCTTGAGACGTTTACAGAATTTGTGCGAATCAAAGAATGTTTTTAGAAATATTTCACACATACTTATCTTCTGCTGGAAGCGGGGAGAGTGATCCATAAAAAGTCACAAACCCTTGAATCAGAAATAATTTTTCCTTCGTTTTCTTTTGTTTTTGCTGCTTTTTCATGTATGAATTATGTACATAAGCCCATCAAAGCATAAAGATTACGAACGAGTTGAGCTTTGCGACTGAGGCGTAAACTTAGCTAGCTCCACCGGTCCCGAATCCACGAGAAACGTAGGGAATCTGCCTATGACCTTAATCAAATAAATAAATAAAAATGCACGACAGGGCCTTTCATACTCGTTGTGAAAGAACTATGGCAAATGTTATTTCACAAAAAGCGATGTCGCAAAACTGTCTATTATTTTCTACGGAGAATCAAATACATGAGTTGNTGAGGCGGCCTTGCCCTGTTTTCTCGTAACCAATACCCCATGCCCCATGTCGCCTCGCGCTTAATCCTAGCCAGATGGGCAATAGGAGAAGCCCAGCTATTCAGACAAGGGCATAGCCCATAACACTCGTCGATATCATATTATAATTTTACACACACGCACCTCACCTTGATGGCTCAGTAACTAACTGAAAAGTAATCGAAAGCGATCTGTATGGGGCGCATAACGGGACAATCGAATAATGTAACGGACAAAATGATGATAGACACATCGGATGAGCCTTTTGTAAACTCACTCACCGAAAGCACTCATAATTCCCCTAGAGAAGAATTTCCTATTCTACTTAATAGACCGTCTGACACGTATGGAGTCAACCTGAATACAAGAACCGATATCAGCCCTGAAACTGCCACTCGCAGCCATCAAACTCTCATCAAAGATATTTAAGGCCTTAATGACTTAACAAATTAGTATTTGCTTGACCTTGAGAAGAGATTCTTGGGTGTTAGGTCAGATTTTCTTGCGCTGCTGGCTGATGATGCTTATTGCGCAATGCGCGGCCAGCGTGTATACACAAGTGCACCAATAATTTCCAAACACAAATACAAAATCATAATAGAATAAAAACTTCTCGAAATGAGTAAATCTAACGCGTCCAATACTACAGCAGGCAATTCCTTTAAAGATTCAAGCAGTAAATACACTGGAAATACACCAAGAAGCAGTGGTGTCGCTGAAAAGGCATCGGTCAATGTTGACGCGATCGTGAAGAGATCCAGAAAAGCCCCCAAAAAAGACAAAATTGCCTTAAGATCATATAAGATACTTCTAGAGGAGGCCATTCAAATAATTGAAGCCCTCTTGAAAGGGAATGTCACCGCCCAAACCCCAAAAAGATCCAATGAAGATAATGCTACAATGGCTAAAATTTTCCAGGAAATCCAAGGAATAAAGTCTAGCATCTCACAAAGCCAATCTACAACTCTTAGCAAAAGCCAATCATGGGTAAGAGGGCCAAGTAAGCCTGATGTAGCCGAAACCACGATTAGAATTCAGGACGAAAAAGAAAAAAGAGAAGTTGCTAAGCTCACAGGCGAGGAACTGGTGAAAAGGATTGAAATGAAAGAGATCATCGGCGCTCGGCCGATGGTACATGGTCAAGTCAAAGTTTATTATGTTGAGGCAGTTACAAAGCAGGTTATGGAAAGACAAAATGATTGGACCCAAAAACTGGCCTTAACTGCACAAGAAGAGTCATTTGGCTAAAGAAGCCTAAGCCCACAGAAAAAAACAGCAGGCTCATTAATTGTATGGTACGTACTATCTGAGCATGCGGATTAGGCAATAACTAAAATTGTCATGTGGAAATATGAGCTAAAAGTGACGGAGATTTTTCGGTCGGGATTTCGCACGATCCAGTGCTTTAATTGCCAAAAATATGTTCACATTGCGAAGATGTGCACGCTAGCATCTAAATGCGGTCATTGTGCAGGTGCACACAATACGAGAGATTGCAAAGGAAAACAGGATATTAGATACTATAATTGTCGAAGAAAACACACGGCATGGGACATACGCTGCTTAACCAAACTGGCTGCCAAAGCCAATGCAGTCCGAAACAGGGATCAAGATTCTGGGAAGTACCATGTCGAAAGGTAACAATCTAATAACAGTAACTTTAGATGGCAGATTGCCGGAAGCAAAAAAAGAAGAACAGAGTCAAAGTCATTACAGCTTTTTAACCCCAAGGAAACTACAGCCAGCACTAGAGGTCTCAGACGACCACGGAAAACCCAAATTTCAGAATCCTCCCCCGCGGCTATACATTTCTTTTCGATGACTTTAGCTAGCCGACCTGCTGAAGCGGGTGAGGCTGTAAACCAAAGATCATCATAATCTACTGAAGGTACAATTCAGAGCTCGGCGCCACAGTGGGAAATGTCTTCATGAAGGGCACCCTGAATCTAAATATAACGCAGTATAATGTCAATAAGAGCAAAAAAAAAGTTGAAAAACATTTTCTCCAATTACTAAATCCATCAAATGATCATGTTGTGGCTATTCAAGAACCATGTCTAAAACCCATAGACAATACAACAATAAAACAAAACACTCTGCTTACCACTTAATTATTCCGGACTGTGACAGAAGGCGAACATGCATTTATCTAATCAAAAACCTATCTGTAGAAAAATGGGAAGAGGAGTCAGTATCGAAGGAATCAAGAGAAGATATCACATACATCAGTCTCCCATCTCTTCCTCTCTCTCTCTTCTCTCTCACAACAGACAAGAACTAGGAACGCTTCAATGGATACCACAAATATTAGCCCAAGGAGTCAAACACATTCTTATCGGAGACTTTAATCTCTCTCACCCTAGATGGGGAGGGCAAGCAGTCTTAAGCCACCATAAATAAGCCGAAACCCTGATAGAAATGGCAAGTAAACAAAATGATGAGCTTATGTACAGTCACATGGAAAGTTAGAGGCAGCCAGAGCACACTGGGTCTCTTATTCTTAACAAACATCCTGGAAAAGATTGTGGTCGAGTGCCAAACTTCAGCAGAGCTGAAAGCATCATCAGACCACGTACCAGTGCAAACGGAATTAAAAATTGACATACCACGGAAAGTTGAGAAAGAGCCCCGTCCAAAGTGGAAGAAAGCAAACTGGGAAGCAGTCAACTCTAGACTGGAAGAAATTTTCCTCATTGATAGAGAAGAGAGCCCACTCGCAACGCCAGAGGCTATAAACCAGAGAGTTATCGCCATTACCACCGCAATAAAGGAGAATATCTTGGAATTGATACCTAAATCGAGGCCATCTAGATACGCAAAATAATAATGGACAAAAGAGTGCTCCCAAGTAGTCAAAGTTGCCCGTAAAGGGAGAAGAATATGGACTGAAACAGGCACCAAGGAGAGCTGGATAGCTTGTAGGAGAGCAACCAACAAGAAGAAAAGTCAGATAAAGAAGGATAAGCTAATTGGATGGAGAGTAGCAGTGTCAGAAGCCCCAAAAGATCCAGAAAAGATCCAGAAACTGGCAAAGTGGGCTAGGAAAGACTCAGAGGAAAATAGAAGGCTTCCAGAAACTGGCAAAGTGGGCTAGGAAAGACTCAGAGGAAAATAGGAGGCTTCCACAGATACCCAAACTCAAAGATGAAGGACATATCCTCTTGGAATATAGAAATAAAGCGAGGGCCATGGCACGGCATTTTTTCCCTCGACTAATCAAGGCAGATTTGCAAGACATAGAGGTAACCATCTACCCAAAGGAACTTGAGACAATCACTAGCAACATCAATAAAGATGAAATCGAAGAGGTCATGAGAATGCTACCAGCTGACAAGGCACCTGGCCCAGATGGAATACCTAATAGACTCCTCAAGTACTATAGGAAAACATTGAGCAAGCTCCTGAGGGATTTATTCAACTAATGTCTGTCAATTGGATATTACCCAAAAGGCTTCAAAAGATCAATAACCAGAGTTTTAAGGAAGCCTCAAAAACCAAGATATGATACACCGAAAGCATATAGGCCAATAGCTCTCTTGAACACAATAGGTAAAATACTTGAAAAACTAGTCGCCAGCCGGATTTCTAGGGCTGCCGAAAAACACAATCTCCTACCTGAAGAAAAGATGGGAGCGCGACCCAAAAAATCGACCATCACGGCAGTAGCACTTCTCACAGAACAGATTTATGCGATATGGGGACAAGACAAGAAAAAAGTCGCCTCCCTTCTTTGTCTAGATATCTCGGGCGCTTTTGATAATGTATTACATGAACGGCTAATCCACAACCTGAGACAGAAGGGGTTTCCAAGATGGATTACCAAATATATAGCGTCCTTCCTTGAAGAGACAACTACTTCTGTGGTTCTCGGATCGTCCAAAGGTGACCAGATTCCGACCATAACAGGCATACCTTAAGGCTCCTTCTTCTCACCAATTCTGTTCTTGTTCTTTGTGAGCACTATACTCCCACTACTCCAGTCCAAAATTTCCACTGCTTTCGGATTTGTGGATGACACAGATATTCTGAACTGGTCGAATTCCACGGAAGAAAACTGCAAGAAATTAGAGCAACAGCTCTGGGCTTGTGAGATTTGGGCTAAGAAACATGATGTAAGATTCGCTCCGGAAAAATACTAACTCATGCATTTCTCTAGGGCAAGAAAGAGACACAAGCTTGAAGCCTCCATCAAAATTCAAGGACATTTAACTAATCCTCGGAGTCTATCTCGACCCCAAGCTACACTGGGGTGTACATATAAAGAAAATCCAGCAAAATTCCGAGACCCAAGTAGAATCAATCAGTAGACTAAAACAATATACGTGGGGGGCAACCTTTCATAAAGCTAGGTATTGTATACCACGATAGTGAGACCGGCCCTCACGTATGGGTCCCCGATATGGGCAACTGCCGGGGCAAAGTACAAGATTCCCAAAAGAATAATTAAACCACTCAGATCAATCCAACACAAATGCCTACAAAAAATCACAGGAGCCTACAAGTTGACAAGCACGAAACCTCTATCCTACCGATGGAAATATATCTCAAAAACAGGAGGATGCAATATGCAGGACTAGCCTATTTTACACCTGCACAGCAGACTATTGATACTGCGGTGAATAAGATAACCCAATGTCGTAAAAAGCAAAAGGGGCTAAATGACGAAAATTGAGCTAGAGATCGCGAAGAATGGACAAAAATCTGTCAAGACGAAATAACTCCAGGGAAACAAAAGTCGGTGACCAAAATTGCGGCTTTCAAAAGCTGGCGGGAGACCTGGCAACAGGGATGCAAAAGACAAGTGACGGCCAGGGAGCCACGGCAGACCCCCTAAACTGGATGGCGGCCAATATTTACGTAGACAAAAAATCTGGAGAAGAAAGATTAAACTTCAGGGGAACGCCCCTTGGACTACATCGAAACCTTTAGAGGACCCAAATTAGGGGCGAGCATATTGGACTCAGATCCTATTTATATCGCAGAAAAATCCCTGGAGTCGATATCCTAAGATGTCCGTGTGGATACTGGTCCCAAAATATTAAACATATGATAACGTTTTGTCCTAAATGGGTCAAAGGAAGAGCTGAAATACGTCGGAAAGCTACCGGCCGATCGTTTGAAAATTTCATGAACAATGCAAAGGATGTAGCAAGAATTACAGAATGAATCCAAACACAAGAATGGATTGAACAATTCCGGCTAGCCAAACTGTAGAGGATACCCTGGAGAGACGAAAAGAGGCGATAACAAAATGAAAAGAGATCGGATAAATAGATATATACACGTGGCTGAACAGTTTAAGCGCACGATCGATAAGTAGTTACACCTAGAAATACAACGGAGCAAGGATGGAAGACTAGGGGGCTTCTCACCGAAAGGTTTTCCCCCTGTGTATATACTGAAGATAATAGTTACCTACATGGGCCCTTAAAGCGCCAAACCAGGGCAATGAATTCAAATTCCCAAACATAGACCAGTAACTCGGCTGAGAAATGGGCAGAAAAAACCGTATTCAATGACCCTGAACAGATTTATTTTTTCATAAAACACAAGTAAGGAAAGTATACCTACCTCAGAGCTAGAGTAAAGAGGATTGCCGAGTAATGATACGCCTTGGTCCAAATCACGAAGCCTGAAAGATGGAAAGCCTGGAAGTTTGACAGATTATACAAAAATTAGTTCCTGACAGCTCGCTTGTGTCCGATGTCTGGATCGTCACTTCCCGAGTAGCCATACTGGCCCTGACTTCGGCCAAAGCTGCCGCGATTCTATAATCAAAAAAGGAAATCGAAGATCATTTTGAGAATGCAACAGTTGAACGTCAAGAATTATGAACTATATTCGTTATTGGGCCTATACAGAAAAAGATTCGGTGTCTATATGGTTTGCAGGACCCTATAGATGGGCGTTTGCTGGAAGAACTTGTTGAATCTGGATATTATCGTAAAGCTTATATCAATACTATTTAACTAAATATAAATATAAGAAAGCAAGTTTCGACAAAGACATATAAGTATGATATAAATCTTGATCTCTAATTCCAATAAATCTATCTACTCTGGAGATCTACTAACAGATAACTCGAAAGTCCAGTACTATACTTATCATTTTTTTTTCTGCATAGTTCTATTCACTTTCACATTCTTCGACATTATTCTGGAGTTTCTTTAAACTATGGAAGGGGTTAGAACCTTATGGAATATAATTCTTCGTCTTGTGTCGTATGTTTTAATCAGTGTCAGGTGACTTAGCGAATCACGACAGAACTCAGCTCGTTGCATTCATAAATTCCCTTCAAATATATGAACTGGACACGCCGATTCATGAATGACGAACTAGCAGGTTCTGTCCATACATTTGTTCCAGATGCCAAAGCTAACAGATTTCCGACCAGGCCTCGCATTTTTGGAGAGGCTGTCAGTTTGGATAACCCGGAGGAGACATTAAATCACCATCTGAACTAAGTGCCACGGCTTTTGCGCTACCAGGATCTACTCCCAATCGTCCAAGTGTCATATGTATTGCTCCAATGCACACGATGGCCCTTACCAGAAGACTACGCAATGCCTAAACTGCCGGGGCCCCTACAAATCAACTGATGTCTTCTGTCCTACCCGTCCTCGCCGAATGAACGGAGTACTCGTTCGCCCAATAGGAGCAGGTTCATGTACCTGAACAAGACTTCATTACTATGGTACTCCGTGGTGGAACGCTGACTGTTAATACGCAGCCAATACTTACCGAAGGACACGCCTAGAAGAGCCTTGTACCCGGAAAAGAACTATGTTACGGACGATTGTCCGCCGTGTGAAGAATTATTAATTGAGCAAAGTTGTCGCAGAGTCAAGCTCAACTCTCGAAGTGTACAAAATTGTGCGATAACATAATTCCATCTCGAGATATCAGTCACCACCACTCATCAACACAGCAAGTGGAGTTACTGCTTATGAGCACTTGAAAAAAGCACGCCCGCTCCATTAAACTTTACTTTGTCGCTATCTACATGCTGAGGATATTTCGGACGACTCTCCCATAGTAGCGGCACGAAGCATATCCTGGCATGCAATCAAGAATTGGGAAGCTCTTGTCGCCGAATCAATTGATATTGATATCAATAGAGTAAGTCCAAATTAAATCAGTTAATTATTTTTATCTAGGGAGAGAATTAATACCTTAATACCAGTACTTTTTTAGTATCTGTTTACATGAAATTCATGCCCTGTTTGTTATGCAAAGGAGTTGTACTTTCAACACGTCCAACCCCTTCTCATTTGCTGGCTCCCATTTATCCCGCTTCAAATAACCAGGATCGAGGCCCAGGCGTTAACCTTCACATTATTTTATATCAAGTTACTGGCACAGCCAGTATCTTCTAATGGGCTAAACCCGTAACTCTTTTGAAGCTACCTACAAGGTCAAATCAACATCTGCTGGTAAAGATAAACTCACGGCTACAACCCTTCATCTAGCCTGTCCAAAGCTTGGATATAGGATTACAAATCTATTCAATAGCTGCATTCAACTAGGAAAATACCCCTGCATTTCCACGAATGCCGTCGTGATAATTCTTACAAAGTCAGGGAATAGGGATCGCTCACACCTCAAATCCTACAGATCTTTAGCTCTCTTTCTATGCCTGGGTAAGGGTGCAGAGAGACTCAATGCTCAATGGTTCTCTTACGGGTCCCTTAAACTACAGTTTCTTGCCAGGGACTAATGCAGTGCAATAAGTCACCGCTCGATATCAGACATAACCATAGCCCCTAATCTGTGACGCGCCAAGTGCTTGGAATGACAAAAATATTGCAGGAGTAGTCACCATTGATGCCAAAGGTGCTTAAATGACAGAGCTCTTCGAAGTCGACCGTTATATAGCTTCCGTTCTCAGGGCTGACCGTATTCTCTGGTAAAATGAGTAAATTCAATTCTCTCCGACCGCTCTGTACCCATACGCTTTAACTAAGTAGAAACCGAATTGCTACGACCTTCTGTGGACTTCCTCCTGAATCTACTTCGCTTTGCTAATTCTGTTTCTTCTCTACGTGGAACCACTGCTTAAGCTTTACAAGGGGTATTTTGGCTATGCCGACGATTTCGCCTTCTTTGCTTCAGCCAAAATTGTTTGTTTTTCATCATCATTTACGATAAAGTTTAATTAAGTTACATGAATTAGGTTTCTATCAAATTAAGAGATTTTAAACGTGTAAGAAAATGGGAAAACCAAGTCACAAATAATAAGGTGTAAAGAATTTGAAATGTCAGATCACGTGATTTGGTTCACACAAATTTAAAATGATTAGCTGACTTGCGCTCACTAAATCAGTACTGGCGTAACTCGAAAATAACATTATAATATTCTGTACTTTTGGATCACTCGATTTATCAAAATCACTAAACCAACTTACAAATATTATAA
>JAHYSP010007377.1:0-10444 GCA_019455505.1 Pleochaeta shiraiana | reverse complement strand
AAAGTTCAATTATCATAATAGATTCATCTCTTAACACTTAACACTCTTATTATGTTACTTTTCATTCCTTTTTCTTATCAAGAATTTGTAAATTCCAAGACAAGGATTCAATTTGAGTCTAAGCATTGGGAAGATTCGTGATGAAATTAACACCATCAGAGAACCGAATTGTTAATCTTCAATTATGTGAGCGATTACTTTTGTACTCTCGGCTAAGACATATAACCAAGGTATAAGATATCTCTTGTTCTCTATTGCCTTTTCTTTTAATTCAATATTATAGCCGACGAGGATGCTTAATTATATCCTATTCCGAGACCATCTCACAATATCATAATCGTGATGGTAAAGTAAACAAACTATCCTGCATTAGGATAACAAGCACAAAATTGCGATATGGATTATATTCAATCAGCTGAGTTTCAGTGTCAATAATAAAATGATGATTCGAAAGGGAATTTAGTTTATTCACAGCTCGACTTTGAGAGGGACTTTGGTAGAGAATAATCATAACTCATGACCATTTCACATCTAGGATTATCTTTTACTAGACTGTGGATTCTTCAATTAATATCTGGCTCATATTTTAATTATTGATTTCTGACTTTTTGTCAGCTATTCATAATCTTAGTTCATTCCTCTACATTATATAATAAAAGATTATCTCAAATCAGCTATTTTTTCTTAGTAATTTTGAAATATCTTTTTTATTGAAAGAAGATAAACCAACCTTGTAAGATTTCGAGTCAAGTCCAGAAAATTTAACACAGGAACACAACGATCACGGTACTGGNTTATTATTATTATTATTATTATTTGATATATATATTTTCTCAATATTTCACTCTATCAAAGTCTTGAACGGAATATCCTCTACATCTTGTACAAGCTTTAGATACCTGGAATTTCATGAACTTCCAGAGGGAACATGTTGGGATTTTAATTCTTGATGGCTTATTCATATCAAATTAAAAAGATCTTTTATCCTTCAAAGTATAGCTCATAAAACACATTTAAGTAAATACTAAGGTCGTTAATATCCGTGGAAATGGTACTGTCATCGGAAATAATCTTATCTATTCCAAGCTTTATCACTTTTTTTATTTCCTTCGAAAGTGAAAGGATCATCTAAAGAGGGAGTAATTAACAATTCTCCACTACAGTTGACAGACTCTTTAATCTTCATACTCGCTTTCTTAGATGGTATTATTCAGAAGCCTAACCGCTTAAGCTTTAACCAGGTCCATATTCCAATTCTTTTTTTTTTTTTATGGAACATGATTATCAGTTTTAGTCATATAAAATCCATGGTATGGCTTTCCTTTAATGCAGCGCAAAATTCTCCTTGCAGCATCAAAATGTTCCTGTGAGTGGTTATTCATATAATAGGCCGATTGATTAGTTACATGTGAAATATCCGCCGTGGTTTGCATAGCTGATCACATAACTCCACCAACCAAATATTGATATTGATATAAGGTATAATTAATCTTTAATACCATAAATAAAATACTTGGTCAAGCTAAGATACATTAATGTTAGATAATATTCATTATTGGAGGCTCAGTAGTGATTAACAATATTGATACGGCTTTAATGATCTCGCCCAGTGTAGTTTAGCTGTTTTTGGTGATCCGACTTCCTGCCACTTAAGAATTAAGCGAGTGATCTATCTCCTTGCTCTTTAGTAATGCCAAACCACATTAATCACGTGATTTGTGTTTTCTCATTAAGACACTTACAAGAACAACCATCAACGTCAGTCTTATTACATATTATTAAACCAATAAAATCAATTGGCATTTTGATTTACAATAGATATTCTTGAATTAAACTCGGGGTAGATTGATAACCCTCTGACGTGCGTTGAAGCTTCATATTTCCTTCCAAAAGAGTAGCAACCTCACATACATCTTGCATATAATATTTTTCAAGTAATTGCTTGATTTAGACAGAAGTCTTGAACCAAGTAAGGTTTTCTTTCTTTTGTATTTTGAATAATTCAACATCCAAGATAAAATGAAATATTTCCAAGCAAATACATTTTAAAGCGATTGCCGATTCTCACTGTAAAGTATTCCACAATTTTTATTTCATCAGAGATTGCAATGATGCCATCAACATGTACAACAATTATTAATTTGTGGATTTGGTGTTGAAAAACGCAAGGATTCTGTTTGACTGGTTAAAATCCTTCGTCGAATAAAAACGCGGTAAGCTCTTAGAACCAAAGAAGCGGCGATTGCTTCAATCCATAGAGTGCCTTGAGAAGCAAGCATACGGAGTCATTTGTTTCTTCAAAGCCATGGGCTTGTTAAAAATATATGACATGATCCTTCATTTTAGCATATAGAAAAGATGTGATATCATATTGTACTGCTTCAAGGTTGTAGTGAGCGACCATTGCCATAATAAGCTTTAGAGTGGTTGCTTTTGTTACAGTCGCATATCTTTCATCACAATCGATACCCTTTTTCTCGGTGTATCTTTTAACAACCCATCTGGCTTTAAATCTCACTGGTATTCCATCAGCACCGAATTTAACTTTGTAAGCCCAGCGTGTTTTGATAAGAGCTTCTCGAGCCCCATCTCTCGGAACAAGTTTCTTAACTTCATTTTTTAAAAACTCTCGACTTCTCCTCTCATTGCTTGAAGCCATAACATTTTTGGAGACTTTTTACACCTTCTCAAAAATCATTAAGGATATTAACGTCATTCGAATCGATGGAGCTTGTTAGTGCTGTGAAGGCTCGGTGAGGTAGTGATTTTGACTGAGAAATTTTTGTTTTATTATTATTCACATATCCCAGGAGAACCTTTTTTTGAGGAACAGTTTCGATACTCAGTATATTCAATCCCAGTACGGCTTTGATTTTTTTTTTCGTGAAGAACGACACAGTTCTGGTATTACCATCTATGCAGGTGTTGCGACTGTCCAAAGTGATGGAAGCATTGTTTCCAAGTCTTCATCTTGACAATATAGTGGGTTAGCTTCAGTTGTAACTGTCGGAATAATTCCTATGGTAAAGGGTTTATAAATATAGAGTATATATCACTAAAAAGTATCGTAATTTCTGTCTACCTTCTTCTATCTAGGTAGAGGGGAATCTTTATACTATTTACATATTGTTGTCATGTGACTTTAATTACAAGGATATTAATATTTACATCAGCCAATAGGAACAGCCAGCTGTTTCTATACGGTATTCATAGATTACGTGTGTCTCCTCCGTGAATCTTTCTCATAATTACACAGTAACATCAGTTTGTACTTCATCAACATTATCTAATTCATACCCCTGAAGCACTAACTGATTAATTCTCACTCTCAGCACCCCCTAAATCGCAGTTTGAGTGAACTTCATTTTCCAAATATTCATGTATGAATCGAGGGAGCATATATTCTGCCTTGATTTATGTGGGGTTGTGACACGCAAATCAATTCCGCTATTTGAGCAGATTTCAGTAGGTTTTATACCACCATATTCTCTACCACCATCGACATGTATTACCCAAACAACTATGTTTATAATTGCTCTAACATATTCGACCAGTCAGTGAATGTGTACATACGCGCCATATTTACTGGAATTGAAACTAACACGGCGTGTTAAGGTTGTCGCAGTTGTCATTAGTGTGAAGTACCCAGCTTTACCAATAGAGTCAGGAGATCTGGTAACGAACGTCAACATTCTAGTGCGCCAAAGATATTGAAAATAATATTCTTCTTGTTAAGATTAAAATGGAATCAGTGTCGGCGTCTAGACCGGTATATCAAATCTTATTTGAAGGAAATAAAAGATATATTATAAGTTAATATTGAAAGACAATGAAATTATGATAATCAAAAGTAGATTGTATGACTGTAAAATGTATGGTTTTGATGTATGCTTATATCTATAGATGTAACTGTGAATTAATTCAAAATTCAACTGAAGTTTTCTAACCAGTATTTTTCTGATTCTATGGCTCATAAATTCATAATATCTATGAATCTAGATGTCATGTTAGGATAGACATAATATATGTACGTGGTAGAATAGACGTGACATGTATTCATGTTATAAATGTAAAGATAAATTCAAACGGAGTGGGTTATCTAGATTCCTTCAAGTTTTCATATTTCAACAAAAGTTTTATTCGGACGTGGTGGTGAAACTTGACTTATTATCCTTTATGATGTGGCTTCCTTGTAGCTTTCACAAAATTTGAGCTTGCACTTGTTAGTGATTTTCACTCCTTAAGTATTTTTTGCTACCTGTTTTAGTTTTGTTTCTGGTGATTGACCGAAACGCGCATGCAAAATTTCCGTTATTGCTGATGAATCTGCCAAGATGTAGCTATTCATGACCAATTGACTAACATCATTTATTTGGTAACCTGCGAGCTGGACATGTGGTACGTTTTGGTGGGAATAGATATTTGCAATTACGCCATTATCTGTAAAAAGAATTTATTTATCGTTCCTCTAGAAAAATCCTTTACTGCGGAGCTTTACTGTGGTCAAGATTTTGATCGCATTTCAGGAACTTAGTAAGCTTCACCAAATTTTATTATCCTTCTTTTATCACCAATAACTTCTAAGCGCACAGATTCATAAGCCTATGGTTTGGCTGAGATCTTTGCAAATTCAACTCATACATCACAAACTTGGTAGTTGATCATGTGATTCAAATTATGAGTGGAATGAGAGGAGGCTCCAGAGTCCAGAATCCAATTATCCATTAACTCACATTACTGAAGGGCTTGGATGGCACTTTCCGCAACTTTGGGAGTAAAGAAAGAATTACATGTTTCTTCAGTTGATAAGCACCGAGATGGTTTATGAATCAAGCTAGCCATAAAATTGCTTTCGTCCGGGATACTGGCTAGAAAATTCCGATTTGGCTTGCTATGACTTCCTTTTCTGGTACTATCTTTGAAATCATCTTCAACAGATCTTTCAGAGAGTTTACAGCCTTTGAAACAGCATCGCTTTGGCTCATAACTTCTCGGTGTTTTTTCTGGGTATAGATGCCAATATCTTTCATCAAGGTGAAATAATCCCCAGTGATCTTAAACAGGCCTGGTTTTTTGATTATCAGATGCGGAGTTGGTAACTGCTTGACTATGCTTGTGAACTTTATTTTCACCAAGAACACCTGAAATGATTTCACTTAAATTTGGTAATATTTTAATCTTAGTTAACATTCTAAGCTTATCTCAAATTCCGACGGAGAAGTTATCAAACCATGGAGATATAATAGTAACAAGTTGATAAGGTTGGATCGTGTCTTTTTCATCAAATTTTGACTCCTATAATCTGGAGCAGGGTTGAGTAAATTTATGTTTGAGGCCTTCAAAGTCCTTGCCATCATATTTAACTCCTTGCCATACTTGATACATCGCGAATTGATATGCAAGTCCACTAGGCTCATATCTTGATTTGAGGAACAACCACACATTTCGTGGCTCTTCAATATATTCTACGTCAAGACTTATGTCTTCCGACAATGATTGCTGAAGAATATCAGTAGTCTTAGCTTTTTCCATGTGAAATTCTCTAAGCCATTGATTGAAAATTTATTTTCATTAACCTTCATCAGGTGATTTAGGCTCAATATGACTTCCAAGAATGTAAGCCAAATCCCCTTGCTCTGAAGAACATTTTTGATTTGTACGCTCCATATAAGACAGGAGCTCTGTCCTTGTCGACCCTACAAGCAGACAGCATGCAGGGCTGAAGGATTTCAGGCCGTCGCTTAAAGTATGCCGAAACTTAAACTAACAATAATACGGATACTCACTTTCCCACAATTTGTTACACAGTAGTGAGCGAAAGTGAGAAACCAAATCACAAATTCTGATATTTTTGATGATAACTTCACCAGATGACCTTCAAAATAGAAAATCAAAATTGACTGTGAATCATTACTCATTTCTCTACCAATCGAACATTTTTCCATGCGAAAAATATGAGGATTGTACATTTCGTATGAGTCTTGGCATCACCAATTCTTTTATCATTTTTGCACGCATCATTTTAGTACTTAGTGTGACCACCTTTTGCCTTTACAACAGCAGCAATCCTGGACGGCATACTCTCAATTAATGTTTGGCAGTCTCCCCATCAAGCCTATGCCAAATTTTTGTGGTTATATTTTTTCCCATTGTCTGCTCTCTACTAGTTAAGGTGGATTATACGCTAAGTTCATCCTATCACGCACTAATCTCTATTCGGAATTACCACCTCAACACAAATTTCTTCGGCTCTTGCCCACAGTTCATGTACCTCTTTTGGCGGCTCCTGGTAGTCCGCGAGTCGATGTTTTATCAGACCCCAGAGATGCTCTATTGGATTCAAATTTGGTGATTGATATGGCCAAACCATAGTCTGTATTCCCCTTGACGCTAGCCATTATTTTGTCATCTTGGAGGTGTGCTTTAGGTCGTTGTCCTGTTTAAATATGATGTCTGTCCTGACAACCGAAGGGAGCTGGCTTGCGACTTGGTCTTATGTTAGCACCAAAAAACTCTCCAGGATTCCCAAGAATTGCTCAGACCTCATCCTGCCAACAATGCGATCAACTTCCCCGACGCCAAGCCAAGACATACAGCCTCAAATTATTATATTGCCTTCCCCAAATTTGAGTTTATTCTCAACCGCAGCCGGACCAAGGTCAATGAAACTTCTACTCCAGAAATATTTGATTCCAACACTGTTTACCCGGTTCAACTTGGTCTCATCTGAAAATACAACCCTTTTCCTATCTTCAATAGTCCAGTTTTAGCGATCCAACGCCCATTTCAAACGGGCTCTTCGGTGAGCTTTTGATAGGAGTGGCTTTTTCTTCTTTTTAAACGCTTTCAAAACTTCTTCTTTATATGAGTTTATATCCCAGATTGTTTACTATCGAGTATCGAATCCAAAAGAATTATAATAAAAATTGATTTCCCTCTCTCCCCTTCTTCTGCCACTTCTCTATTTATTCAAATATCCAATTACCCCTTAGATCTTGATCATCCCTAAAATCCCTTGATATACCTCTTACATCCCTGAGAGTGTAACGAGCTGAATCTCTCAGGAGCAAATTTAATATACAAAAATGTTGTTTGAAACAAAAGTGGTAAACATATACATCAAGTATGTAACTAGAAACAAGTAGAAACTAATAAACTAAAGAAGATTGCATGTATTAAGATAACCCTTATATAATTGTCAAAATTGTTAAGCCATGTCTTGGCGTCACATATTTAGTCAGACCTGCATAGGGTTATACATTCTTTCAGAGCACGCCGAATAGTGTTAGGTAAAATTTTGTCTTCTCTTTCATTATTTATCAACCTTGCTATTTCAATTGCCGTTTTCACGCTGCCATTGACTATAGAGCGTGCGATGGCTCTCTTGTCTCTTGACGTAAGCTTCCGCGGTCGGCCCAACTTTGGATCTGATGCTTAAGTGACCATAACCTTACGATAATTTGCGACTGTAGCTCTACTAAATCCTAATATTTTGGCAACTTCTCGCGTTGATTTGCCATCATTAAGTAATGTGGTAATAGAAGTAACTTGATCTGGTGATAACTTCGTCATTCTGTTATCATATTGTAAAATGTTATGAGTGATAAATTGACCTGTAATCCTCGATTACAGTTGATCAAATTTTTAAAGAAAAATTGGAGATCTGTTTGAGGTAAAGGTGATTTTTGGTTTCTGGAGGTCGAGCCTTTCTGTTGTGCTAGTCACGTTTAAGATTACGATGATTAAGGGGTAGTAGTCATTAGAAGTAACGGTAGAACTTTCCAGGTGATTCCATTATGAGCAGCGAGGATATTTGGAGCATTATTTAGAAAGTATGTAGATCCCGACTACTATATGGAGGATTCTCGAAAGATCTGCGATGCCTTTTTTGGAAAAGTAAGCTATAACATACAAGCCTCATAACTGTATATAACTCACCTTTTTTCTCTTAAATCTATACAGATCTGAATTATAATCAATTAGTAGTTAATATTGATAATTCTAGTTATCATTTAAAAACCTTCCTGTCAATATCTCCTCCGTTCACTCTTACCTTTAACACTCTTCATTTAAAAGCAAGTACAGGCTCCACAATTCTTCTTGTTTCCACGAGATTCCAGGTTTTCTGAGTCATCAGCTCAAGATTATACCATTTTTTTCGATCCTACCCAACTGAGATTCATTCAGCTGCGATTCAGTCAACATCTCATCACAATGTCTATGTTTTACCATCTAAATGAAAATAAAGGAGAATTTGATAGATTTACTAATTCAAAGCAATCTCTAGATACAAAAAATGAGATATCCACGAAAAAATGGAAGCTTCATGAGAATGGGAAGATTTTCTGGGCTGTGATTCACAGGTTCAAGCCTTCGAAACATGCGCGCCAAAGTAACAAAAGAATTGGTGATGCCAAGACTCATACGAAATATACAATCCTCATATTTTTCGCATGAAAAAAGTGCTATTGGTAGATAAATAAGTAATGATTCATAGTCAATTTAAATTTTCAATCTTAAAAGTCATGTTGTGAAGTTATCATCAAAAGTATCAGAATTTGTGATTTGGTTTGTCACTTTCGCTCACTGCTGTACGTACAGTGGCTAAAAAAATGTGGTCGAACAAATCACATATTCTGACAAATTTGATAATAACGTAACAATAACATACTTAAAATAAGTGTTTACAGTTGTACATAAATGTTCAATCATTTTTCTATAGTTTGCAATATTTTATTTTACAAAAAATATGGAATTAGTATTCAATATCTTGGTCTTGGCATATTCAATTATTCGACCATTTTTTTTGCTGTTATTTCAGTACTTCTTATGTCCTCCACTTGCTTTCACAACTGCTTTCACCCTTGCTTCTATACTTTGAATCGATGATTGGCATAGATTTATATAGATTATAGACCAAAATTCATCTAGTCTTACCTATAATTCATGTATACCCCTTGGGGCCTCCGGGTACTCACCAAGTCACTATTTGGCCATCCCCCAGAGGTTCTCAATTGGATAGAGATTAGGGAATGTGAAGGCTAACTCAAATTCGTGATTCCCTTTCTAGGAAGCCAATTTTTGGTGATAGAAGATTTATGTTTGGGGTTATTATCCTGCTGAAAAATGATATCGGCTCTGGTGGTTAAACCAGACAGAGTCACGATTCGATCCAAAAGTTGGCACTAAAATAACATCAAAAATGCTCACAAGTTGTTCTGATTTCATTTTTCCAATGATAAGGACCATGCCCCTGACACCAAACAAAGAAATGCACCCCCATATCATAATACTCCCATATCCAAACTTCAAGATCTCATCTACGACTTCCGGACAAAGAGTCTTTTGAGTTTGATATCCAGGAATACGAAATGCTATCGCTATTCATTCTGATTATCATGGTTTCATCTGATTAAACAACCCTTTTCCAGTCGTCGATAGTCCAATTTGGGTGTTCTAATGCCCAATCCAAGCGAGCTTTTCGTTGCGCTTGTGTGAGCCTTGGCTTTTTAATTTTTTTCGCAGATTTCAACCCCTAATTTTTCAAAGCGTTGCGAACAGTCTGTGATGAAGTTTTGTCTCCTCTTACTTGATAGAGCCTTTTTTTTAAGTCAACGGCTGTTTTTACTTCGCCGTTTATCNNNNATTGGCAATATCTCTTGTTGATTTCCCGTCATTCAGTAAAGTCGAAATATAGGTTACTTGATCTGGTGAAAGCTTTTTCATTTTGGGACCTAAGGATAATAATAGACTTATCACTGACTTATCAACTAATCTCTTTTTGAGTCGACGAAATAAGTTATTAAAAGAAATAGTTGTTGTGATTCGCCAGGTCACATGACTGGTATTAAATTAAGCGACATCATACCGAGATGAGTATTCCATTAGTTTCTAACCCCTTTCATGGATTATACAGACAGACTCCAGAGTGATGTAGAAAATTGTAGAAGTGAGTAGAACTACATCGAAAGACTTTAGCAGGATGGTATTGCACCATCAAATCATCTATAAGTAACTCTCAAAAGTAGATAGATGTAAAATGGAGTCAGAGATAAGATTAATATCATACTTTTACGTCTTTATAAAAAGCTTTCTTTCTGCCTTCTTAATTTAGTTAAAGAGTATTGATTCAAACTGTTCAATAATATCCAAAAAAAAAGATAAAAGTATGTGTTTCAGAAAGACTACGTTAGTAAATAGTGATTGAATCTTGCCTCCTAAATATATAATAGATCGGACTTTGTCACGGATCATATAAGAAAAGCAATGGGCATTTAGATGTATGATGGTAGTTAAGAATTAAATCTATGGAGACGTTAATGTAGCTAGAAGCTGCTCTACTTATATGCTTTACATAGGCCTTCAGTGATCCCGATCAGTACTCCTCTGAATGTATGAGTCCCGTTCCAGCCTCTCCAAAATATCGTTAGTAAAATTGATTCTT
>JAHYSP010007370.1:6660-19364 GCA_019455505.1 Pleochaeta shiraiana | reverse complement strand
AGTAATAATGATGATAGTAATAATGATGATAGTAATAATGATGATAGTAATAATGATGATAGTAATAATGATGATAGTAATAATGATGATAGTAATAATGATGATAGTAATAATGATGATAGTAATATTGATAAGGAATGATTTCTTTGGACAAAACCCAAACTTCTTATAAATGTTCCCAACTCAATTGATTATTCAAAAAGGGCTGTACATTAGGGTGATATGTCTTCACTCAGTGACTTGATGGAGTTCTGAAGAATAATCCATACAAATTAATTTACTATCATCTATGTTGGTCGATATACCCATGCATCTTAATATATCTTCATTTACGCTGCTCTCGTTAAAAACTAACGTGCATTTTATGTACTATCTTGGAAAAGAGTGTCAGCTGATGAAGATTCTCTGTATCTCGTGCCTTTTTTTTTCTTTTTTTAAAATCATTTAATGTGTATGCAGCCTCAAGGCTATGACACAATAGCAGTGTTTATATACATGGAATGATTCAACTTGACTGTAGGTACACTTATGCCTCAGTTTCCATTTGTAGATGCCACTACCAAGTATGTTCGCTTTTTCTTCACCAACAGTCTCCCTTCATCTGTGAACACCCATCCAAGAAGATTACAAACCCTGGATTAACCAGAAATACCTACCTCCATCATCCTGTACATATCCACCGCGAGATTGTGGAAGGGTCTGTTGGATTCGAACCAACCATCTCCTCTCTCAAGTGGGGTAGGTGCCCGGGCTACCCAGACTCTACTTGGGAGAACGGCCCGGATGGTATACCACAATACCATCCGACCCGTATCTCGTGCCTGTTTTTGCCTATCCGAGTTATTGACTTTAGACGGGGTCATGAGTGTGATGCATTATGCGTTGATCGAGATATTAGTGTGCTGTATTCGACTGAATCGTCGGTGTTCTGCATCTAACTGAGTCATTGGTGTGATGCATTATGTAGCCGAGATTGTTTGGGTGGACAAAGCTGTATTCATGTATTCTAGAATCCTTGTACCGTTACAAATAATGGCGATCGATATAGGAAAGGCTCTAGGATTGCACTATTTTTGAGTTTTTATGGATTAGAATAATTTGAACTATGTTGCGTATTTGTGCATAAAAACTTTATATTCTAACAAAATTCAAGGTGGGCAAAAGTTGAGACTTGTTTCTCTAGGGATTTACCCTGCTAGCGCCAAGTTGGCCGAGTTAAAAAATATTTCAGGCCTGGATCAAAATGATAGGAGTTTAAGCGGCGCACAATAAATATTCCCTCTAATTTCACAATTTTATTACTGACTATCCTTAGCCTCGGACATTTGTTCAGGTAAACATCTGTCCGAATTACCACTAGTATAATCACTAACATAATTTATTCACTTTTTTAAAATGCGAATTATTGAAATCAAGCCTCTAAACTAATAAAATCATACATTAAAAAAAGTTTATTCTAAATGTCAGTCTTTTAGCAAACTTCAGATCTCATATCTAAACTTTTGTGCAGATAAATTATTCTCAGATCTTACCATCTACACCTAAAAAAAAGCATTTATCCAGAGATAAACATCATCTAGTGAGTATACGACCTGAAAATTACGAATAAATACTAATAAAATGATTATGAACAGTTCTACGGGCTTCGCGATGCCGGCAAAAATCACAAACAAATCGCTGGTCTGCTTAAGATATCTGTGGGTCAAGTTGGCTACACATTGCGCTGAGGTAAAATCATACCCAATAAAAGAAAGGGTCGTTCTTCAATCCTTTTTTCAGAGGATGTCAATATTATAGAAAACTTTGTTAAGTCATCCTCGATCAATCGGAGAATGACATACCTCAAGTTCGCAGCTGGCCCATTTAAATATCTTGATGTAAGTGAAATGGTTTTTCAGTGTGAGCTTCGAAATAGAGGCTATCGGTGCCACCTTGTTCACAAGAAACCTCCGATTTCTGAAAAAAACCTATAGGACTCGCAGAGAATGGGCTGAGGTCCATGTTAACTGGACTATTGAAGATTGGATTTACATTCTCTGGACTGATGAAACCTGGTTTAAGAATAGTGAATATATTGCTCCACAATTTAAATTTATATTCTTGGAATTATTTTGTGATTTAGACTATTGAAGAGTACGACATCAATTGTGTTGGTGAAAATATAAGAATTAGGAAGAATAATACCTGCATGCTTTGAGATAGCATTGCGGGTCTCGAAAAAGGACCTTGTTTTTTGAAGGAGAAAAACCGGGGCAATTTAACAGCTGAGAGGTACCGTGAGTATATATTGCCTCATGTTGTGGAGTGAATGGGAGCGAGTTATGCCAATACAACTAACCGCCTCGGATCCATGCATGACAATGCTCCGTCTCATAAATCGGCTCTCTTAGTTGACTATCTTCCGTCGCATGGAGTTGAACCAATATTTTGGGCGCCATACTATCCAGATTTAAATCAAAAGAGTCAGTCTGGAGCATGATGGAGGACTTTATTCAGACTCACTATCCTGGGTTTAAACGAGGGCGTCAGCGAACAAAAGTTGAGGTATGACAGCTTTTAAAACAAGCCTGGGACTCTATAACGTTCGACCAGCTCTATGGGCTCATTGAAAGTATGCCAGAGAGGAACCAGGCAGTGATTAATGCGGTTGAGAATAAACCAAATATCAGAAATCCCATTTGTATGAGTATCAAGTCGAAGATAGATTCAATTAAACTTTACAAAAATGAATAATTAGTAATTAGGCTTAACACGAGAATGAATACAACTGTTCAAGAGTAGAAGTAGTATTGCATTCGAAAGACACTAGAATCTATGCATTGCTATATCTACCCTTGTACCGGTGTATGGGAGGGTGAGGAAAAACTTTTATCAGTTTGTGACGAGACCTTATTTTGTAAAAATTATGGATCGATCTTGCCTCAATTAGGCTTAGTTATAAAAAGTGTCATGTGTTAAATGTGCTAATACAGGAGCGTCTTAGACGATTTCGCACCAGTTTTTGCAATTTTAGTGCGAATAAGCCCTGTCAAATTGACTAGGGGGAAACGTTATGGCTGTACCTCTGTATCTCTATGTTTGTTTAAAGATCTACTGGAAAATCCTGATCAATTTGAAGGGTTGTAAATTTTACCCACCTCACGCTGTAATATACTCTCTATGCGATGAAAAAAAAAGCAAAATCTATTTTTTCTAGCCAATACACCCAAACCGCACCGAGAAAAAATACCTTCAACGCCATTCATCAGTATCATCATGTACAAATAAGTATTCTGTATATACCACTATAAGTATATATATACTGAAATTTTAATGATTTTGAAATTTAACATTTCGAATCAATCCTCGACTAAACCTTTTTTCTTCCTTATCTGACTGAGAATTTTCTATCTGTCAAACCTAAGCATTTTCTGAATAGTCGTAGAAAATTTAAATCAAGCATAATTTTCTTGCAAAGTCTCGTTAGATTCTTTTCCCTGAATTTCCCAGGCCTATCAATTTCTCTCTGCCTCAGAACTGTTCTGTCTCTTCTTCCGCTCTGTCTTAAGTTCCTAACTTGGTGCTGGGAATTTTTTAAAATCATTTCCAAATCTACATTCAAATTGAAAATTTATGAATATTGTGTTTAAATACGCTTTTCTCGGGTTTTCATCTGATTTCAGGGATGACTCATTATTGTTTCTTCGAGGCTTCCCCAATACACTATTGGGCGAGGCTCCAAAATTTCTAAACCATGACCAAAATCTTGGCGTTCAATCTCCAAATCCAACATGCTCGACTGGCGTCTCATGATCGAGTTGATAGTTTTGGCGGAGTTGATGGCTAGTTTCTCATAGACTTTACATCCTGTGTATGAAGCCATATCAGGGATCTCATGAGATGTGGGAAAAGAATTGCACACCTTTGAAGTGCATGAATCTTCGGAAGAACAAGATTCTTGCGACATAGTGCTCGGGGACTTATTTAAAAATGGACAAATCAAACGTCGTGAAGAGTCATCCGTCATAGTGGAACAAGTTGAGGAACGTAAGCTGCTAGTAGACATTTTATTACTGTTATGAATGGCGGCACCAACTCTAGTTCAAATGGGCTTTATGGTAGAGATAGGGGTGGGATTATTTATAGCAGCAGCGTGTGATAAAAAGTTTTGGTATTCGTTGAGCGATGATTTCAATTGATTGATGATCTCGGTAAAGTGAGTGATTGGAATGTAAGTGAACAGAGATGATGACACTATCCAGTAATGTAATACTCCAGTCAGTTACTTAATGGTATTTGTAAGAAAAATACTGATTGTTATCGTATATATATAGCAAATTCTCTGCCGCTGAGCCTTAAGATTGATAGATGATAATAATGACAATAGTGATCAGAAAAATAGTTAGTAATAGTAGTAATAGTAGTAATAGTAAAAATATATGGATGTATAAAATGATTTAAGATGTAGCGAAAGCTCTTAGTCTACTGATATATTAAGAGTTAAAAGGTAGCGAGTAAAATTTATATATGAGATTATGAGGAAGATTTACATTCTGCCAAGCCGATTTTGATATGGATATTACCTAGTTGAATAAGATATTAGACAAATTTGGAACTAAGGTGAGAATGAAAGAGTCCTTGAAATGCTGAGTGTTTGTAGCCGATTTGTCTCAAAAGCTGGAAACTCTTCCCCCCCGACATTTCTCATTTTTATTCATACTGAATAATAAGTTGAAAGGGCCAATAAAAAACTTGTCACTTCATGCAGTGTGTTAAGGGTGTGCTAAAGAGTGTGCCAACCCTTCGACATTGTTTCAGAGGTCAGACGACTAAGAGCATTAAGTTTAGAATCGTGTATGAGAATCCTTAGTACTCATGAAGTTTGAAAAAAGGTTGTAAACGGGATCATCGTTTCAGCCTGGTCAATATGAGAGAAAAAAAAATTAAAATAATTATCTGGAGATAGTTGGGGTGGGAAATTAACCGCGCCAAAATAAAAATATAAAAAAATAGATATAAAAATAGCGAAATTTGGATTGAAAATGACTAGATCAGCCCCCTGGTAAATTGAACATTTATTTTTATGATTTTTATGACTTTTACTATTTTAATTTCTAAATTTGTTTAATTAATATATTATAAATATTATATTAAGTAACTATCTATATGTATATATATCTATTTTACTTTTATTTTCCGACGCTTGAACTATATTATTAACATATTTAGAACCGTTGAATAAATATCTTTTATCGAAATTTATATTTATAATTCTATTACAAAACTAAAAAAATTATTCAACGGCTAGTGGAATTTGGGAGGGGAGGTTTGAAAGCAAAATACCAACCAAATAAAATAAAAAATAACTACTATTAGAATCCTCACGTGAGCTTCCACACCTACGATGAATCAGGACCTGGAAATGTATTGACTACTTTAATTTGAAATAATGCAATAAAATAACCACAGACCACAAAATATTGTATCAGAATTAATTCATTTAGAATAAGAGAGTATTTAACTAGTAATATCATACACCATTCTGACATGTTAAATATGTTAAAGACATGTGTTGATCAGTATTCTCACTATTACTATGGCGCTTAAACGACATCGGAATTCTCGCGAAAATGCTTGGATCAGAGTGCAAAATTAAGTCAGTCAATATTGTATAACTAGACCCAAACTATCAGTCTCATCTTAATTTCATTGAATTTAATTGTAAGTTGTGGTTGAATAATTTATATTCATATTGATTTGTATTCTAATGATCCAGTGATCGGTAGGACATTTTTATCCCGAGCCCTGGATGTGTATTTCCTTGCCTTATCCATACAGAGTAATAAGCTTCACAGGACAAAACAAAAGCATCCAGAGTCCAGGGAATCTCTATAGATCGGGGGATGTCAGATATACTAATTCCATATAAGTAATAGTGAGGAAGTAGAGAGCAACCAAATGAAAAGGAAAGTTGGTGTGACTACTTTAACTGAACAATACCAGTATAGCACTTGTATGAATATTGATCACTTAGTCTTTAGAAACATAGATGTGTTAGATAAAAAGAGTAGAAATTAAAATTCTCTAATGTTATTACATCTAGTTAATTTAATATTTCATGATTATGTTGTGCTTGTGGTTATCAGGAGTCGAAGGCGAGACTAAATACAACGTGATGTTTTAATTGCACCCGGTCGGGCGCGGCGCAAAATACATACTTTTGATTAGTAAGCCGACTAGGGTCCAAATTCCAACACAAGTCGCCCGAATAGTTCTCAGCATAAAAATTTGCATAACCCATCATATGACCTTTGAGCCATTTGGAAGTGGAATGAGACGTAAAGCGCCCACAAAATTCGGTACTCACGTGACGCCAAGAATGTCAAAATTAGTGAAATTAGTAGTACATGTACATGTTGTGGTAATCAACTGACTGCTTCTTTGTTGTCACACAATACTGGAAATAGCTTTGTCCCGACGCGTTTTGAGAAATCTCCTTCCCTCATCATCTCAGTCTGATAACTAATTTTATTTTGTTCCTTCCCATTTGAGAGATTTAATTCGCCATGAACTCACTAAGAAAACAATACTGCCCAATATACTTTTTGGAACGTCCTATCGAAGAGTTTCCAGTCAACAATCAGGGGAAGTGAATGAAAACATGCCTTGAACATGGCAGAAAGCGCAATATCTCTCAAGTTATTCCCAAGGCTGATCTGTGGGACAGCTATTTCTACGAGATCAAGATCTTCAATCAATCAGAAAGCCTAAGAGGTTACATGTCTGCCCTTATCAGGATTAGAACCAAATTATAACACTCATTCTGTTAAAAATAATGTTAAAAACTGACCTATCGTATACCTTTGATCTCGATCAGTTGCCTGTTAGCTTTGGTAAATCGCTCGAGACTAGTGGCGGCGACATTATTGATTTACACCCGCTCAATCAAGCTAACGGACAGCTGGCTGAAATAATATACGAAGCAGGGGGCCACAAATTCCGACAAAAACGCCTATGAAAAGACCCAAAAAATATATACTGCTACTATTACTTTCAAGATAGTTCTCGATGGCTGAGACAAACAGGAACAGATAAGTAGGATCGACATCGAATGGAAATGTTTGATTTCAAAAGTCTCTTGAAATTTACACCACAGCTATCAGAATGCAGGTTAACCGTGGCATTAATTCATAATCATCATAAATCATACGTTAAGATTAAATTGTCGGAAGATGTTCTGGATTTTATCTCCCAAAGTTGCTCAGGTTATTCTCCTGCTGAAATATATCATAATATTAAGTATTCAGGTCTTTGGGACGTTGATGATGTTAATTGGCATCAGGCATACTACCAATAGCAGCAATTCAATGTGTCAAAATAGAAATATAATGAGGATCCGCTCACCTCTGCGTCAATGCTCCTTGCTTCACACTAAAAATATAGATATGCTGTGTGTACTTGTTGTAACATGTGCATCCTGGGAATATACATGAATGGTTCAATGAACGCTCTTGTACCCTGAGCCAAATANTATTAATCAAATTTAACTTTAAAATACTTACATCTTATATGGATGGATTTACATGCGATACATTCCTTACTTGACGGAGCTGGAGTACCACTATCCTACCTCCCTGTAGCAGCAAATACTCTTGACCAGACACCGACCTCTACTATTTTCAGTGCAAAAACGAGTATTCTTGAGCAGTTTTCACATCCAATTAAGACTGCCAACTTTGATCCAAACTTTTTTCGATGTTACAAGGAAAGGACGGAGATCTCAGCCATTTGACAAGCTTGGCATAATACCAGTTTCCAGTTGTGCTATTGGCATGCAGAAAGAGTGATCCAAATAAAGTTCAAAGATAACAAAAATTCAAGGATCCAATCCAATTATTATATTTTTAAGGCCAAAGCTCTAGTTCAGTCACTAGAAATCTGTTGGGGATCTGAATATATCCCCCGATCTTTCGACCATAGATATGGCCGCTGTAAATGTGTGTCATCAAGCGCAGAACTCGCGGAGCTTGGAAGCCTTGAGGCTAACACTAAAGCAGATCGAGATGTTATTATTAGAATGCTTAGTCGGCACTAAAAATGCATTCAATCTGTTGATGATCAGCACTAAAGCTGATGAGTCATTCATGTATTGCAGGGACTGTGCTAGCGCCTTGGCGTTAGAAAGTAAACAAGAACATTCCCAATGTAAATAAACAATAGATAAAGAAACATTATAGTCGAAAATACATAACAACTCTTTTTCTATCTTTAGCAGATTATGAGACCAACCTGTCTCTATTTCTAATCTTACTTATTTTAGCTTCTTGATAAACTTCTGTCCAATTCTTCAACTTTATAAAGTTAGTTACGACTTAAGAAAAACCCTAAGCATCATTTATATGAGAAGTCATTATTATATTAAAGGTATACCCTCAATCTGAATTGATACTAAAGTCTGAACTAAAAGTCATGACAAACTTATCATCTAATAGCTTAGTACTTCCTGGCTCTCAGAGCTTAAGGGAGAGGAAAATTACACACAATGGGTATGCGCAATCGAAATCATCGCTGATCAGTCTGACCTTCAAAAGTACTACCATCCAGATGCAACTCCTGGTCCCGAGCGTGTTAATGAATTCACAATAAATCTTTATGATAAAGAAGGCTTAGCTATGCTGAGAGTACGGAAAGAATGGGTGTCAAGAAGCAAAAATGAGACAGGCTATTGAATTCAACATTCACCCGAGTCCTATGGCAGTTATTACCACTGGGAGATCAGCTAGAGACATGTAGATGAAACTCAAATTAGAATATGAAGGCTCTGGTGCTGTTCTGGAATACTTAGCTATTCAAGATTATGTTCGGCAGAATATCTCTGACCAACCAAATTTGATATCTTACATCAATAATTTTCAAAAATCCTATGGAAGGCTAGTTACTCTCGATATTACTGATGTCTGAAAATGGCATCCAAAAATGTTCCTAATGGGAGCAAAGGAGCGATTTCCTGTTTGGGCCGAAAGACAAAGATCAAACATCAGAACGAATCTTAATATATCACAAGCCCTATTAATCGCTGACCTTATCGACGAAGCTAGAGAAAGTTCTTATAATAAAGACGAAGATTTAGCAATGTTAGGAGTGTCTAACAGAAAAGAAAAAGCTGCCTTAAATTCTCAGAAAAACTCTAGAAATAAGGGCGTCTTTTTTTATTGCAAAACTTGTGGCAATCCTCAATCACGTCACGCCACAGAAAAATGTCTTGAAGACCCAAAAACAAAAAAGCCAAAGCTTCTTGGGAATGAAGAAATAAGAAAAAATGGGTAGACTATAAGAAAAAGAAAACAACTACAGAAAGTAGTGACAGAAGCAATCTGACTATCTAAAAGATTGGACCAGTGATGATTATCAACCTTCAAGCTTTGCCGGTATTGCAACAGACACAAAATCCAGTCTTTTGATATCTGATTCAACAATTTTAACTTCTTCATTTGATTCTTAACTCATGTCTTCAATTGATTGAACACGTTGGGTCTTCGACACTGGAGCAGACCGTCACATTTGTAAGAATTTGGATTTTTTTTGATGCATATATAGCGCAAGATTCTTTGCCATTAATCGGAACTGCAAACGGATCAATCAAACCTTTCGGAACAGGGACTGTGACACTTCATTGCACCCTCACTTCCGGAAAATGTAGAAAACTTCTTCTAATAGATTTTTTATATTTGCCACAATGTCCATTACATCTGTTCAGTGGTCGTAAATTATATTCTCAAGGCGGAGATTTGGGGAAGCATGGCTCCATCTTAGATTCAAATAATCTAGAAATAGCAACTGTTGATAAAAAGCTTTTTATCAATGAGGAACCAAAAACATATGCATTTCCAGCCGCACCGTATCAGGCCAAACCAAAAATCATGCTTTGGTATCGTCGCCTAGGACACCTTGGTTTAAAAAATGTAAAACTTATTGAAAAAATAACTTCTGGAATTAAGTATATCAATGACGAAATTAAAGATACCAGTAAAACAATTCTCTGTGAACATTTCGAGCTGTCCCGTTCTGTAAGGCATGTGAGAAAAAAGATGACACCGCAAAATCTTAATCCTTTTGATCAAATTTGTGTCGATGTTGTCATGATAAAACCTAGTGGTAAGATACTTATTGACGATTCTTGGATCACCATCAATTATGCTACCATATTCACAGACTCGGCTACCTCTTATCGATGGGCAATATTTCACAAAGAAAAAAGGGGTGCATACGAAGTAGTTCAGCAATTTACCGCCCTCTCAACGACTCAATACAACTTTACTGTTAAATTTTGGAGATTAGACGGCGGAAAAGAGTATTCTCCAAAGGAAATGGGGACATTAGCAAAGTCCTTGGGCCAGATAGTTGAACTTACTACACCTTATAGCCCAGAACAAGATGGTCGAGCCGAGCGCTCGATCGGGATTCTTAGCTCACGAACTCGAGCCGTCATAGTTGACCAAATTATCCCAAAATTTTTATGGTCTGAAATCGTGAGATTCAGGTATATATCATTAACCGTGTGGCAACGTCTATACTCAAAGATGAGACGTCCCACCAAGCTTTAAACAGCTTGACTATCGGAAAAGATGAAAAACCTGATCTCTCGCATCTTCGTGTATTAGGTTGTAAGGTGTACGTCCACATTCCTGTGGAAAGACGTATCACTTCACAAAAATTGGAGCCTCGCGCTGAGCTTGGAATCTTAGTTGGATATGATGGATCACACATATTCAGAACTTACATTCCGTCTGGTCGTACCGTTATTCGCTCTTCCGATGTTAGATTTGACGAAGACGGTATTATTACTACTCCTGAAGAAGATTTTCTTGAAGCACAGTCAGAGCATTTTGGAAGCAGGGGTGAATGCAAAATTGGCAATGATTCCGAAAAAGCCCGTTTTAATGAGAAATCTGCGGCTACGCAAATTTGTGAAGAAGAACTTTCTCCATTTGAGGAGTTGATATCTAATCATAAAAACCTCAGTGAAGATAGTTCTACTCAGGATAATTTTAGTCTCGACGCAAAATGAAAGCATACGAACCAGTCTCTTGAGTCACTCGATCCGGCAACTCAATACTTCCTCCACCTTTTCCGAATGAAACTATAGCATTCGCATCCTTTTGGTCTGCTTCTATGACTACATCGGATCCAATGAATATCTCTGAAGCACTAGCTAGCCTGGATGAATCTGAATGGCGACAAGCTTTCAAAAAGGAGTATAACTCTCTTTATAAAAACCAAACTTGGATCATTCTAAATCGATCTCAAGTACCTAAGGGTAAAAGAGTACTCACTGGTAAAGTTGTTATGAGAACAAAACGTGACAAAGAAAGGAAAATCCTAAAAAAAAAGGTTAGATGAGTGGTGAGAGGCTTCGAGCAGATGTACGGAAGAGACTGCACCCAAATTTACACTGGAGTGTGTCGTAGTCCTTCCGAAAAAATTGCAATTGCAATGGCTGCATTATTTGACCTTGAGATTGATCAAATGGATGCCGTAACAGCATTTTTGAATAGCAGAATTAATGAAGATATGTTTGTTGAACTGCCACCCATGTGGACTGAGCCAGGAATTGAAAACTTTGAGGATCCTGTATGCGAACTACAAAAGGCAATTTATAGGCTTAAGCAAGCTCCTCGACTATGGCAGAGTCATTTACAGTCGAAGCTATCAGAAATGGGCTTTGAACCATTGAAGTCAGATAATTGTATATACTTTCATAAGGCATTCAGTATCCTCCTCGTAACATATGTCCATGATTTTCTTATCATAGGGAAGAACCGCATTGAAATTTACAAGTTAAAAATTGAGCTAGGCTCCAAATTTGACCTACAGGATCTTGGAGTTGCAAATTATTTTCTCGGAATTCGGATTGTTAGAGATCGTTCTGTTAAGCGAATTTATTTGTATCAGGATGCCTATATTAGGCAGATTTTGGATCGATTTGGCCTAAACGATGGCCATACTGTAAATTGTCCGTCAGCAGCGGGAAGTGAAGTTCACTTTGTGAAGTATGNTGGCACAAATAGGAGTCTGTAAATCTGAAGTGTGGAGTTGTTGATTACTCCCACTTAGACACAGAGTGCTAACTATATATACTATAGTAATCTAACGCCAAGAGTTCTATTGATTTGATCGTATACGACTTAGCGTATTTCATAATTTAGAGTCTTAGCTGTTGGGAGACTAGCGTGTCCGCGCAGATCACTTTGAGTACACAACGCTATCTCTAAACTGCTAGTAGCACTTAATTTCAACAGTATGAAGGAGCTGCAACCCAGTTCCAAATCTCAGAATATCAGTCAAAAATTGGCTCTCTACTCTACATCGCCATTCATACACGTCGGGATATTGCCTATCAATGTTCCAAATTATTCAGATTTCTGGCAAATCCATCGCCACAACATATCAAAGCTACCATTCATATGTTCCAATACCTTGCAGGCACAGTTAAACTTTGCATCGTCTGTGATGGTCTGTTAGAAAGTCATCAGAAAAAACTTCACTGCTACTGTGACTCTGACTGGGGAGGCTGTCAAGAAACTAGAGTCAGTACCGGAGGTGCCGTTTTTCTCTTGGCAGGTGGTGTAATCTCAGCGTCAACAAAACGTCAGACAAATGTTTCGCTCTCCTCCACCGAGGCTGAATATTATGTCCTTGGTGCATGTATCAAAGAGTTGATCTGG
>JAHYSP010007356.1:0-10847 GCA_019455505.1 Pleochaeta shiraiana | reverse complement strand
CACCCCCCCCCACACACACACACACACACCTTTTAAAAGGGAATAGAGACACATTTTAAATGATATTATCACACCAATAGTACTGGAAATTCATTGACGCCTTTCATAATTCCGTACCCCTGGAAAATATCGTGATAATAAAATCTCTCGTAACATACGGAGTCGGCGCCTTATATTCCTCATGGTCCAAGTTCTTTATAAATTGTGCAGTTCAGTCAGTATACGATAGCCCTATCATTTTTCGGTGATGTGCTATAAGCAGAACGTTATAGAATTATCCCCAAAAAACTATCTTATAGTCAAATTTGAATCAAACTGATCGCCATCACGGTGCGACATTCACCACTAACAGATATCAACTCTTTACGTGCACTCACACACAAAAGCCAAAGATATTGTTATTCCCATCCAATTGATATTATTTAACACAAAATTTTCAACTCTACCGTATTGCTCATGTTCTCATTAGGAGGATATCACACCCCCAACCCGTGAGAAGAAGAGCGGGGTCTTCGAGACTCTGGATCCAAAGAGTTGTGTCCAGAAACCAGTCAACAACGCCGGAAGAGCTCACCCCTAGCCGGGGTGCTCAATCGCTCAGTAGCTAAAGTAAATGTAGTTATAGAAAAAATTGCAACTGTGCAGGATAAGCACGTTGTGGCAGCCCAACTTAGACAATCTCCACCATTGAAAATGAATATTGACGCTGAATCCGAGTCCAAACTTGAATCTGAGTCTGTAACAGAAAAATTTCTCCCATTACCATCTGCTCCTTCACTCAAAAGGACCTTTGAATCATCAATCCTGTTAGACAGCATTCATAATACAACAGACAACCAAACTGAAGACCTACCTCTACAAAATTTGAAGCTTATGATGATGAAGGCTCGAGGCCTCTTAAGCCTAGTCGACCCTTACTTAGAAGAGATGGAGATTGATTGTTCCGGAGCTAGTGCAGGATTTCTAGCACTGATATCCGAAGGAGTTTCTCGTGCTATCCGAGGGGAAAAAAATCTTTCCAGAAACTTCAACCCACACATATAATATGCCGTGTACGCCAAAGAACAACAAAAACTCTTGGGCCGCAAGATCAGCTAACAGACATAATAACGCTGCAATTAGTCTTGCGCAGAGACTCCCAAGGAAGCCTACACCTCCCAAGGTACAAGACCACGGAGATAGAAGAGTCATGATTCGACTTAATCCCGACCATGAAGCCCGCAAAACGGAACCTTTGCTCCTACACCAATAAGTACAGCCTATGATCCCTAACCCCTCACTTGTAACTGATGCTATAATGGTACCATCGGGTGTTAGAATACTCGCCCTAACGCCAGCGAAAGCAGCAGCTATTGTTCAATTCAAGGAAGTTATTGCACAACGATTTGGGAACGCAGTAGTCGAAAGACAGGAGTCCTGAACAACATTTTTTATTGGTCCTTTACCTAAACACATTTGTACTTTGGACGGATCACAAGATCCGTTTGACGGATTACTTCTACAAGAACCAGGTTTTGCTTCGATCCATGATGAAGTACCAATTAGATAAATGGTATGGATAAAATGGTCAAAGGAGTCGTCTGAACCACTAGGTCACATCAGAATACATGTCCCCGAGACCAAAGCCCAAAAATTTCCTTCAAGGCTACAATTATTTGGGGCTGTGGTCGGTGCCCACATGACTCCACAAGTGTTTTCTGTGTGAGTCGACCCTGCCGCCAAAATGGTGCATTAGTGCGACCGACGGGCGATCAATTAAAACTCATTCGAAGAGCGGGACGAAAAGATTTTAATAAGGCTCACCATATTGAGAATACACCGGAAATTACACCATAATGCACGCCCACATTAGTAGGAGCGACTGACTCGAACAATATGGAATCTTAACTGTGATGAGAAGAAATAATACAAATAAAACTAGAACCTTGACTTTCATGCAAGCAAATTTGGGGCGGGGTCATGCATCACACAACCTCTCGCTTCATCTTGCACACGAAAGTAATATCGACATCTTACTTCTTCAAGAACCGTGGATTTTTCATGGTCTTACTGCCAAGAAATCTATATCACATCCAGTTTTCAGTCCTTTTCTCCGCTCTCAACCTGGAATACACGGCCACGAGTTTTTACCTGTGTCAGAAAAACGAATGGTCTTCGCGCTATCCAAATTCTATCCGACTCCTCACCCGATCTTTTATAAATCTGTACTCTTAATAGAAATAGCCCTAAATTCTCGATCTGGAACGTTTACAATGCACCACCTAATTGTATCAACGCCGGTTTTGGCCCGCAAGCACTCCTAAATTCTTTCGAGAAACCCTTTTTCGTTGGCGGAGACTTCAACCTAAAACACCCGTTTTGGGATTCATCATCTAACTAGGTTTCACCTTATGCTACTGACCTGCTCCAGTGAGTATCTCAGAAAAATCTTAGTTTACTGAATCGAACAGAAACGCCAACACATAGATGCGGGGGAACGTTAGGTCTAGCTTTCTGCTATCAAGTTAGTGCTACTTGTATCATAACATCTGGCCTACACACCACATCAGACCACGAGACTTTAATATCAATTATTCCCCATTCTGATTCCAATACAAGAGGATGTGAAGGCCGGCTCCGTTATGATTCTCATGACGAGAAGCTTTTCTTGACACTCCTCGGTACCTCTCAAAATGTTCCGCACATCTCCTCTTCCATAGAGGTAGGAAATGAAGCCAATTATGTTGTACAATCAATTCAAACAGCCCTTGTAGCTTCCTATCTCCGAAGCAAACAGAACACCCGTGGTACCGCTTGGCGGAACGAAGATTGTAAAATTGAAGCTCGTAGGTATCACACAGCTCGTCGACGAGGTCCATCAGACTTTGAGAAGATACAAGTTCGTGCAGCTGTACGCCATGCAAAAAAAGAATTCTGGCAACCCAATGTTGAAAAGACTCATTCTCTTGCAGAAGTATATATGATAGTAAAGTGGCACAACTGCGGTCCTAAGTTTTAAACACTTCCCCTCCGAGAATCAAATGGAACAAATGAATACTACTCTCCAGATTCGAAAGCTATGCTCTTCCGAAACACTCTACCCTCCCATCACCTAGAAGTAGATTGTATTTGTGATTCCGCCCCTACAATGGCTATCCGCTGGATAAAATGTGAACCTATATCTGTGGCAGAAGTATTTAGCGTTACCTGCCAAGTCTCATCTACCTCCCCTGGCGATGACGAATTCATATCCCCTATCATTCGCCTGGCATGGCATTCTCTTGGGAAACGTATTACCAATCTCTTCGACCGCTGTGTTCATTCAGGTATACACCTAAGATATTTAAAAGAGCAAATGTGATAATTCTACCCAAGTCAGGAAAGCGAGACCGCTCACTACCCACATCTTACCGACCTATTTCCCTCCTTTCTTGCCTAGGCAAAGGCTTCAAACGACTTTTCGCATGCCGTATGGCTTATTGTGCATCAAAATATGAAATCTTCGCCCAGAATCAGTGTGGCGCCATTAGGCAACGCTCAGCGGTGGACTTAAAAACAGCTCTGATCTGTGATATTTGAAAGGCACTACTAGATGGAAAAGTAGCTGGAATAGTAACAGTTGATTTCAAAGGAGCCTTCGATGGTGTCCTTTGTAATCGATTTCTCCACCACCTACGCACACAAGGATGGCCAGAAATTCTGGTCAGGTGGGTTCAGTCCTTTCTTCAAGAAAGATCCGCTCGCATTCTACTCGTCCAAACAACCTCAGATCCTTTTCCTATCCTCTGTAGCTTACTCCATGGATCTCCGATCTCACTTATACTATTTTTGCTTTACATTGAACCCTTTCCTCGGTTATCTAGAGAGCGCTTCGGGTACTCAGACGACGATTGTCTGCTAGAAACTCCCAAAACACACGAAGACTGCGGACTTAAACTTGAAAGCAAACTCAAGCAGACTCTCCAATCGGGACGTGAAAATAGTGTTATCTTTGATAGCTCGAAGACGGAACTTCAGTAATTTCATTATAAAAGAAAATATACAGAGCCTTCATTTCACACAGAAGCATACGTCGTGAACTCCCTAGGAATATACACTAGCCAGCAAAATGTCCCAATAAAACCAGTATGCTAGATAGATTTATCATTAACTTCACAACAACATGGTAGAAATTAATAATTCCTGCTTCAAAGTAATCATTACTTAATTCTCTACAAGTTCCTTACCTTTTTTGATCAATAATAGTGGGGATAGCATTTCCTGTTATGGTCTTGGCATTTTTAAACATTGGGACACTTTTGCTGCCGACATTTCCACATTCAGTGATTTGCTTACATTTCCAATGAAATCGCATCGAGCTAGTCTAAACCTTGTGATTCTACATTATGTAAGTTGGAAGAATGGGCCTACGTCGACTCAACCTTTATTTATGCATTTACACCAAAATGAAAAATATTTCACCGAATCAGGTTTCATCGATCCTCACCTTACTTAAAGAAGGCAAAACATGTAGAGAGATTGCTGCAATTTTAAGTTGCTCTAAATCCAGCATGTCTAGGTATCGAAAGATTACATTAAATCCAACATCAAAGTCGGTGTTAGGACGGCCATGGAAGTTGACGTCTCGGGACAAGCGATACCATGCTCGATTGATCATGAATGACAAAGCCAAAACGGCTGTTGATACAATAAAACTTATCAATCTTGAAAGAGAAGACGAAATATCTGTGGGTACAGTTAGGCGAGCAATGAAGGATCAAGGTTTCAGAGCAATAAATAAGAAGAGAAAACCGAGGCTTTTTAAAATTCATCGAAGAACACGTTTAAATTGGGCATTGGCCAATGAAAATTGGACAGAAAAAGATTGGAAATAAGTGATATTTTCAGACGAGACTAAGATTAACCGGATCAATAGTGATGGTATTAAATATACCTGGGGTAAGGATCCTAAGAAACTTGGTCCGTAAATGGTTGAGGAGACGCTAAAGTTTGAGGGAGAGAGTTTGATGATTTGGGAATTTATTTCCTAGTTTGCCGCAGGTTGTATGGATCGTGTCGGTAGAATGGATTCGAAACAGCTATTAAGCATTCTAGAATCTCTTTTGTTGCCAACAATTAATCAAGTCGCAAATCATCTCGGTTCATCCGCAAGAACAAACTTGATATTTCAACAAGATAATGACCCGGAACATACTTTGGCGGCAACAAATAATTGGCTAGCCACAAGGGATATTAAAACCATGGATTGGCCATATCAGTCGCCTGATTTGAACCCTATTGAGTACCTTTGGGGTCTAGTTAAACGTCAACTTGGCAAGTACCCCGAGTCTCCCAGGAGTATACACGAATTGTGGTCAAGATTTGAAGATGAATGGAGTAGAGTAGATGCAGGGTCATGTCAAAGACTGATTGGAAATATGCCAGAAAGAGTTGCGGCTGTATTGAAGGCCAAAGGAGGTCATACTAAATATTAAAATATCGGCAGCAGAAGTGTCCCAATGTTTAAAAATGCCAAGACCATAATAGAAAATGCTATCCCCTTTATTACTGATTAAAAAAGGTAAGGAACTTGTAGAGAATTAAGTAATGATTACTTTGAAGCAAGAATAATTAATTTCTACCATGTTGTTGTGAAGTTATTGATAAATCTATCTAGCATATTGGTTTTATTGGGATATTTTTCTGGATATTCTATACGCTGGCTGAGAGTTGCCTTTGATAGGAAATTTAACTTTAAAGTCCAAGTACGTTGAGCTTGTCAGCGAACTAGAGTACTATCAGACCACGTCAAGCGTTTAAGCAACACAATGCGAGGAATTAATCCCTCTTTAATAAGAGCGGCTTTACAGGGAACTTCACTTGCATCACTTCTCTACGGCTCAGAAGTTTGGTACGGACCAAAAACCTCTGCATGGGTGATAAATCAAGTCCAGGCTGCTATCAACCAGGCCGCCCGGGCTGTACTACAAGTTTACAAAACTACTCTCAATGTAGTACTTCTCCGTGAGACAGGCTGGGGCTCAGTTATTACTTGGCTGAATCGATTTCGTCACCTAGTTGCACGCATAGCTGCTACAAGCCCCAAGCATCCCATACGTCACCGATAGAAGTCGCCGCGCTTTCAATGGATTAGACAACGTCAAGACCTTGAACTCTCTAAAGATACCCTTAGTCCTCCTTGGGAACAAACAGATGCATCGATCGCTAAACTTGAAATCGGAACTGTTGGACGTGCCAATGACACTACTGAATAAAAAAAATGGATGAAAACACGTGAGCACAAACTACTAGACCTATCTATTTACACAGATGGTTCAGTCAACAAAGATGGCTCTACAGGCGCCGCCTACTATATCTTTCGAGGTCACCCTATGGAGGTGGCACATGGGTTTGTTCCTCTTGGAAAACTGTGGAGATATATGACGCAGAAATACACGGAGCCTTAGAAGGGCTGAGAGCCGCTTTAAGTCACTCAATGGCTAAGTTTGCCACTGATCTGATTGTGTACCTCGACAATGAAGAAGCTGCCCTTAGATTACATACCGGCGTTCCCATACCAACCAGCTCGGGGCAGATCGCTGAATTCCAAACACTTGGTAAAAATTGAGAGACAAGAGAAAGATTCAGGGTGGCTGGAGTTGGTAAGGTAACTATAAGATGGATCCCCAGTCACACGAATATTAGAGAAAACGATAGGGCAGATAGTCTCACTAAAATTGCCTACACCATGCCCACTACACGAACACAAGCTTCCGCCGCAAGAGCGCGTCGATTGATAAAGGAGCGATACGAAACAGAAATATCAGCTTACTGGAATACCAATGCTCCAGAAAGTACAAACGATTAGCGATTGGTATGACTGGCAGTTCACCACAAGAACTACGGGTCATGACTAGGAAAAACTTAGGAATTCTTCTCGCCGCCAAGCCAGGGCACGGTAACTTAACAGTATATCACCGCAGATTCAAATATGCCGACGCTGACACTACTTGTTCCTGCGGTCTAGAAAAATTAAATGAGCACCCTTTCTAATGGTGGAAATTTCGCCAGAAAAGACAACCTAGACCCACAAACTCTTCTTTTCGTGAAGAAAATATCAAGTGCATTCTAGGTACAGTTAGTGGGGCAAGAGCCTTCCAAAAATGTTGTATAGAAATTAGCCCGTACGAATAGGCCAAGATAATCTAATCACATTTGTGAACATCCAAATTCCTTTAGGTGGTAGTTTAGTTGCAATTTAGAAAAAGAAAAAAACCCCTTCTAATCCAATATTACTGCTAGTAGATAAGCACAATGTAAATAGAATTGTTCATTTAGAGACACGAGTTGACATGTCTGGCATCCCTAGCAGGGCGCGCAGGCATGCCTAATGGCCTTCTGAGGGCAGGAGGCCGGGCTTCACCCGTGAGCCTGCTTGGCGTTAAATGTGAAATAAACAAATAGTAACTCTTTAAGTGGTTTTTATTTGGGGATCTATTGGGGCATGGCGAATTTACACAGACTTTTCGATTAGTAAGCCGATTGGAGCCTGGATTCTCACCCAAACTTCCCCACGACATTACTGGATAAATATTTGAAATTTTTGTCACGTGGCTCCAATCGTCTTATTAATCGAAAAGTCTGTGTAAATTCGCCGCGCCCGATGTATTTTAGTGTACATAACGTCGGGAAGAACTAGCTTAACTTCGTTGAAGAACTCGTTATCCTGTTAACGAATGTTTATCTCGATTATCTTGACTATTTGAAGTTCTGAGGGCAGCACTGTTATCTATTTACCCAACTGTGTATAGTTTATCTTGGATGGGGGAAAGTAAATAAAGTCAGCGCTGCTAGTAATTCTAATTCGATGTCCTATCTGCAAGATGAAAGCTCCAATTAGAACCCACATCAGCAACCAGCTGCTCATATTCAGCCTGAAAAGATACGCGAAATTGTCATCCAAGGGAGTCATATGTCAATATTCATGGGTAAACTAGAGCCTAATCTCGTCAAGCCTGAGGGAAGACTAGTTGGAGCATCAAATGTTAACAATGGGGCAGGAGCAGCTGGAAAGGCAGGATTGATGACCCAGAATTCTACTAATCGAGATCTTTCAGAGTTTAAACATGCAATGAGAGAGGCAAGGGAAACCTCAGGTAAACGGAAGCGGATATGTGGTCGACGGACTCGTTAAAAATTAGTGTCAAAATAGGATTTTCTAGAAACGGAAATATCTGTATTTGTAGGGTTATGATGTTGTTATGCAGTTATGAGAAGTATCGTGATGTTCGCTTTGTATATCAAATATCAACAGGAGTAATGCAGGGTGGTACCTCTGAGTAATTCTAATATTATATTTATTCTTTTACCATATTGATGTACAAATGTAAATAGGTCAGTGTAAATATTAACTAAGGTGAACTTATGATCAAAAGATGTACCCTAGTTAGACATGTATCTTGTTACTATATATATGACCAAAGTATGCCTAATCACTATGGTTAAGAGTGAAACCTAATTGAGGCGGATGCCTGTTGTGAAATGATTCGGCGGATTCTCCTCATCTGAAATCACCAATATTTCTCGCTAGACCTATTTCGGTCTGCAATAATTATTGATTACTCAGCATGAATACCACTAACACCTGCCTCGGCTGTTTGACCCCAAAACTTGGTATCACGTGACTTAAGTAGATCAGCATCACAACATATAATTACTGTCAATAATGCAACTTATTTCATGACTTTCTTTGCATCTATCAGCCAAAATCATTTATGTGGCCTACCTCCTCAATTAGGATCAACATTGACACAATATTGATATTCCTACTAGCATGTTTTCCATAATATGTGTATTATTTTCAATTATATGCTCACCCAAATTCATTGATATTTACACTCATTTATCCTAGTTAGAAATTAGTAGATAAAACACTGTATATGACTTGAGGGTAATCAATAACTCCAAGGCACTCTTCATAATACAGACTCTTACTGTTCCAATATTTTGTTAAAATTTATGAGCAGTTAAGGAAGTAATATTGATTGAATATAAGTTTTAACTGTGATAGTTGTTAAACCGAAGAGATAAGCTAACTATGGTTTGATAAAATAAGGAATGTAGTGTGTATTGGGGGGGATGTATGATCAATAATGTATTTTCAGTTTTAAGTTATTAATCTAAAATGAAGAAATACAGACCAGAAGTTATGATCTATATTGACCTCGACTAATCTGTAGAATTACATAACCTACAGACTAGCAAAGCAAGATTTTGACTCGTATCTTCTAGTATCCACTAGTATGCGATCGACATTCGCATAAAACGCCACCGTTTGGTAATTCTTTTTCATGAAATACCAACCCGGCAATGTGTGTCGGTTTATTAACTAAAACAAGTAATACAATTAAACTTTTGGTTTAAGATCGTAAATCTCAACAAATTCCGACAATATCTTTAGTCCATGTTCCTGCATATGCACATCCACTAAAAAGGTGAAGTTATGTGGAATTTCAACAGTTTGTTGTAGTTAACGATAGAATAGATTTTGATCAGAATGAGGTTCGGGGATCTTAAAGGAAGGAAGAAAAAAGGGATATATAGACGCAGGAGATACGAAGAGAAAAGAATCAAGGAAATATTAGAATGTTAAACTTCAATTCATTTTTATATCAAATCGATTTGTTTGAAGTTACATTTTAGGGAGACTCCAGTGTGACGTTATTCTTCTCGATGCCTCTAGAACGATTCTTTCACTTATTAAAACGCTTTCATCACGCAATCTGTCGTGACTTCAATTCCTGAGTCCTATATTAACCACCAGAGCCAATATTAATTTTTCAGCAGGATAATAACCCCAAACTTAAATCTTATCACAGTGTAAGGGTCTTATCATTAAAGTCACTAGTACCCACAACTCGCCGTGTCACCTAGTTATCAGGAGACTGTCACGGATCATACAAGAAAAGCAATGGGCATTTAGATGTATGATGGTAGTTAAGAATTAAATCCATGGAGACGATAGTGTTGCTGAAAGCTGCTCTACTTATATGCTTTACATAGGCCTTCAGTGATCCCGATCAGTATTCCTCTGAATGGNAGTCCCGTTCCAGCCTCTCCAAAATATCGTTAGTAAAATCGATTCCTTTAGAGTTGGCCCGCTGATGGGATCAATCGGCTAACCAGCCGCCACACTTGACTCCTAATTCCAGCCTCATCAAAATATCTAAAGTACCAGCCACATGTTATGGGATTGACCCATTGAACCTTATAGAAGTGGCTCGTTTGACAGGCATATGCTTAAAAGCATATGCTACAGGTATCAATCGGCTAACTAGCCGTCACAGAGACAAGCCGAATAATACTGTCTCTGTCCATAGTACTTCAAAAAGTTTATTGTACATGCATGTCAGACAGGGTATATTGCTGGCTCAGATGTCGATCCTTTTTGAAATCCATTTTTGGCAAAATATTCGGACAAGATAGAAGAAAACTGTTCATGAGCCCCAGAAATTGTAATCATGGGCCGTGTCCTGTGTCTGTACATTTTTATTGTAAGGTCCTAATTTTTTGGGGGGGGGATCTCAGAAAGATGGTAAAGCGAAATTGATTTCAGACATTCTGAGTAAAACTATCCCAAATTTCGAAGATTAAGTGTGGCACGTTAAGCTTTACACCCTCTCATTAGGATCCACAAAAATTTAGGTTTTTACAATAAAAATGTACAGACATAATAATTTGATGCATGAATGGTTCTGATAGTTTGTAAAAAAGGGATTGTAACCAAATGTAGAACTGTAGATGAAATATATAAGAAAGGGGAAACTTAAATGTAAATATCGTCACTAAGTTTTAGTAACAAGGATATAGTGTTACTGAATAGTGGAATG